>JAKMXF010000024.1:0-89217 GCA_024704765.1 Oopsacas minuta | reverse complement strand
GAATATTACGAATATAGTACATTAGAACAGTCAAACTTGAGTTAAATTGATGGCAACCTCTGTATACATAGTACGAGCGCGGGAGTCAACTTTGCACCAAGTTTTATAAGAAATAGCTTAACTTTAATGAGGAGCGCCCTCATCACACTTCATTATTGGGAAAACGCCAAAGGAGAGGAATTACTGATATCTGAATTATGGGAGTATCGTATCACGGTTTTAGATTAGCAATTTGAAGTTAATCGCAAAACTAGAAATAGAAGGGGAGTGCGGGCTTATGGCGTCGTTATAACATAAAGGCATCCTCTATAAGCAAGGAATAATATATAATATGGGAAAAATATAATTTATTTGAATGTAACATATGAGTTATTCTTAAAAGGTAACATAAACGAGTGTAAGTATACTGTAAAATAAAAAAATTATCAAAAGATATTGAGACGAGGGTGTTCACATCCTCTACAAACTACAATAATACTTCCTCTGTTATCTACTGTAATACCGTTAGGATAAGCTATAGATATCTCTTGTGTATCAAATCAAATTGAGAGTTGAAAATAGAAATAGAGTTAGAAGAAGAGAAATTAGAATGATGGGTAATAAGAATATTGTTAGAATTGTAATATAGAAAAAATGTGGTTTAAGCTAACCCATTTGGACGATACATCTTTCCTTCTCCTTCCTCATCTCCAAATTTAAACATAATCTGACCATTACAATCGAATATTCTTGTGCTAACAAAACTAAATTCTGGTTTTTAGTGAAGGGGGTAGCACCAAATCTTTTCAAAAAAGCTGAAAGATTGCTTTTGCTTCCATTTCCAATAACATATTTTCGTGAGAAAACGTTTTCTTCAGCAAATTTTCTTAGGTCAAAACACCGCAGGCAACTTGACTTCAGAGAAGATTTAAGGATATCAGCATCAAGTTATATTCCAGATATTGAAATATTAGCATCTAATAAGCAATTACAAGGTTCGCATTAATTACAGTTAATTTGAATTAAAAGAACTAAAAGATGTGTATAAGAGACAGCTATAATGTTTATCAGTTTCTTTCCGAAATGACTCAAGCATTTCTGGATCATCCCTAGGCAGAAACATCTTACTATTACGAATCACATTCTCTTTGAATTGTTTGTTAGAACCTGCATCCTCTGAGAATGAAGCTGGAGGGAAGAGAATATCGATTCCCAAATCATGTGGCAGAACCTCTTCTAATCGCTCAACTATGAACCTGATCGATGCTAGAATACTCGGCCAGTTATGGGGAGTGTTCAAAGCCGAGATTGTAGATTTCTTAATAGTGTACGGGTAGCCAATAAATGCTAGTACATTTGGTATATCTTCTTTCACACGGATTTCACTAGCGAGTTGAGAATCCAGGAAAGAAAGGAGATATGAAAATATATTCAGGACCTCATATGATTCAGGATTCAGCAGAGATTTCAGTATAATCGGCTTGGGATAACCTTTTTCAGTAAGGAAAGAATGGACTAGTTTTGCTGATGTATGAATAAAGTCTTTCTCGCGAAAAATCCGAGGTTTCACTCCACTAGTTGGTATTTTGGGAGTTTCCAAAACATTTTTTGGATGTACTGAACTCTGCCTAGCAACAGGTGTGGTCATTGGAATGGACTCATGGATAGGTGGGACATTGATGTGCTTTTGGAAGGAGCGAATAATTTACTATCACGGACTTTGGATTGGGAGCCTTTTAATTACTTTTCTATTACACACAATTGAGTATTAATTTGTCAAGTAATAGACCTTTGAAATAACAAATGAATTCATATAACTTTTACCAAAGAAGCCTAATTAGCATATTCTCAGTCAATATATAATGGTAATGAAAGTTGTAATTTACAATGGGGGGTAAGCGGTGAATATCCTTTTTGCATAATAGGACATGGGCTACAAAAGGTTGGGAACCCCTGAGTTAGATAGTGAATAAGCAATGCACTGAACCAGGGATAGCAGGAAGTGGATATATATTAATGGGAAATTCTAGAATCGCCGATAGTAGAAAATTGTACATTTTAAATTTGTCATGAAAAAGTTCGCACGTTTCTAAGTTATCACACAAATCATGGATCTCACATACTTTCTCAATATCCACTAATAACTCGATAATCGTTAGAATTAACGTTAACGATTCTCTAAAATTTGCATATATTTGATTGGTAATTTTATACAATTACCAATCAGATATATCCACTTCCTGTTATCCCTGGTCAAAAGTAGTGAAGGCCTTATCTTTAGTAGAGGATCTCTCAACCTGTGGTCATATGACCAAACTTGACCACACTGTGGTCACAGAGATTTTCCATATATTAACAAGTACTCAGCGCGTGGATTAGGTACGAGCTGGAAACTATGGTTATTTACAATGTGAATTTGACTTTTGTTTCTTTACCAATAATTATTTACCTAATTTGTGTATTTTATATTATTGTTAAACCTTCTAAAATTGCCATGCCTACAATTATCTTTTCGGATTTGGAGACCTAAATTTACGGAACGGCCAAGTTGTGCTTGTAGGCAAGTCTACACTAGAGTTTGTCACAAAATTTTGGCCCCCCTGACTTTTGGTCCGACCCAGATATACCAACTTTCACGCCTTGTTTAGACGCCAGGCCGGCCTCTATCCCGTGAGGACAAAGTTTCCAGTGAAGGCCCCACATATCTGGCATAAGATGGTAATATTCATGATAATATACACAACGGACCTTTAAACCTCAGTTCAGCTCGTACCTAATCTACACACTGGAATTGTTGTTATTTAACGATTCTGTATTGATTTTGTATTTAAAATTCATATCACTAATTAGTTTGGATTCCATATGGTTACATTTCCAATAGCCTCATGAATAGCTAGAATTTCACTTCATTGTATAGGCGCTTCCTAAGAATGTTGCCTATTTGGACATTTATATTACCAATTCTTGATTTCTTCACTGTGCATACCGTAATCCCTCGAATAATAGCGGGGGCGATTATTCGAGGTAAACGGTATATACATTTTTATTTATATATATCTTTTGAAATCAGTCATTAGTCAATTGCATACCATGCCTAATACGTCATATCGTATTAACGTAAATAATGAGTCAACTCAATCAGCTAGAAAAAGTGACATTGGAGGAAGGGGAAAAGGGAAGAAAATTCGATATGCAAGACATCGTCGTCAAATTAGAGGTCATATTTACGGAATATCTAGCGGGGATATTCGGCGGCTGGCGAGACGAGGTGGAGTTAAAAGAATAAGCGGACTAATTTACGACGAGGCTAGACAAGTTTTGAGAATATTTTTGGAATCTATCCTGAAGGATTCGGTTTTATATGCAGAGCACGCAAAACGGAAAACTGTCTTGGCATTAGATGTTCTTTATGCCCTTAAACGAAGAGGAAAAGTGTTGTATGGATTTGAGGCCAAATAGTAAAATTCTTCAAATAACTGTGGATCCAACATTTTTACTCGTTTCCAATTGATTCTGGCCTCTCTTCGTTAATATATTCTAATTATTAAATCTGAACTGATTTGTGTGTCTGTGTATTTGTTTTGAAGGAATGAATTATAATGGTATGCTATTTTGAAGGAATGAATTATAATGGTATGCTATTTTGAATTCGAATTTCGCAATTCCCACACTCTCGTATATCTCGTATATCTGGTATATCTGGTATATCTGGTATATCTGGTATATCTGGTATATCTGGTATATCTGGTATATGTAGTATTTTCGTATATACCAAGATTCCAACTAACCAAATCTATATATAATTAAGCCTACTAAATAAAGTAGGGTTTCTCAAACTTTCTTGGGATATGGCCACACTTTTTATAAATTTTGTATCATGATGGTCGACATATATGGTCAAGTTTGGTCAAATTGGTCTTGGAGCTTCAACTTGACCAAAAATCCACATGAAAATCTCTACTCAGATATTCATGTGGAGTACTCAGCGCGTAGATAAGGTACGCGCTGAAAATTATTGTTAATTACAATGTGAATTTGGCAGTTGTTTCTTTGCCAACAAATATTTACGTAATATGTGTATTTTGTATTATTGTTAAAACCTTCTATAATTGCTGTGCCTACATTATCTTTTCACTAGAGTCACTAGCCTCTTATTCTCAGTAGCAACCAACTAGGTCACAAAGAATATCCACTTAAATAACAAAATTACAAGAATTACAATGGCACAATCACAAAATAACAAAGCCTTCTCTATTTACTGAACGGAACGGCCAAGATGTGTTTGTAGAAAGTCTCCACCAGAGGTTGTCACAAAATTTTGGTCCAGCTCAGATATACCAAATTTCACGTCTTGTTTAGACGCCATATCGGCCTCTATCCCGAGAAGAAAAATTTTCCAGTGACAGGCCCACATATCTGGCATAAAATGTTAATATTCATGATAATAACACAACGGACCTTTGGATCTTAGTTCAGCTCAAACTCAGTGCGTACCTAATCTGCTCGCTGAAATTGTTGTTATTTAAGCTGTGAATTTTGACTTTAGTTTCTTTTACTCAACTATTTAATCTAAACTGTGTGTATTAGTATAATGGTTATTATCATCTGTTACCATAATTATCATTAGACTAGCTTGTTTCTCCCATCCCAGTGAGANTTAATAATAATAATAATAATAATAATAATAATAATAATAATAATAATAATAATAATAATAATAATAATAATAATAATAATAATAATAATAATAATAATAATAATAATAATAATAATAATAATAATAATAATAGTAGTATACAACAAATCTTTACGATTCAAGAACCTTTCTACGAAACTATTAGTCAACCACCTAACGAAGAACCCGATAATACTCCAGATGTCACAATCAATACCACAATTACAACTGATTTAGAATATACTAGTTCAGAAAATTCAAATGATCATCTCTAAACCAAACATGATTACATAGCCTGTCAGCAATCAACTTTTTCAGAAACCACCATTGCTCAAATCCACTTTATATAGTAACTCCCATAAATAATATTAGTAAGCCCAGATACGCTTTATCATCCTTTGTTACTCAGAAATCTAGAATGTTCCTTCAAACCTTAGAATAGCAGCAATCAGTTATATTTAGTACTAGAGTTGTGTTTGTACTGATGAGCTGGATAAATAGCCAGCGAAACAAATTATGTTATTGTCTACTACTATTAAATCTACATATACTCTTTAGTTGATATAGCCTATATAGTCAAAACAATAACCGTAGACTATGGCAACATATAATCCACGGGGGTCCTCTAGGGGACACCGAGGGCGGTCCGTCGGTCAAAACTGGCGTGACACCCACACTAGCCCATACCGTACTAGAAGCGGTAGACCTTTTGGCCCACAACCAAGGAATCAAAATCCAAATCAAAAGGATAGCTCTCAACATCTATCTATCACAACCGAACAACATCCAATTATCCAGGATGCACAACAGATTGCATCAGGAAAGAATCTCCCTCCCACTATTGTTCCGGCCCAGAAATTAAAACAACACCCAGAATTAGCCTCTTTGTGTCAACAAATCAGGCAAGCAATCCCTAACAATCTTAAGAATCTCTTAGCGGACACTTTCCTAGCAGCCTACCTGGAAGCAGCTGATAAGCCAATACCAGAAGAGCTGCTCTATACTTCAACTTCAGAACAACAAAATCCGTATCTCATTAAAGCATCATCCTTAGGCCTATCAGAATTAGTACTTCAAAATGGCGAGAGAGAAACCTTCCAAGCAAATAATCCAGAAGTGGCAAACCTAGCCCCTATGTTCAAACATCCAGCCCTCCAAAATGTAATTGAAACTTTAGTGCTCGTCCAATCTCTAGCAGAGCTAGAACTCTATGAACTCCACAAAAACATACTCAAATCAATAGTTATCCAACGCCTATCTACCCATCCACTATTAACTAAAGCTGCTCAAGGCCCAAAAACCCACACCTATGCTCAAATTGCCGGTACAGACGCTGGCACAGCAAGAAAACAGCCCTTCAAGTTCATTCCTAAAATTAAACCTTGCCCAAATACTCAGTATCCCTGTACTCATTGCGTTAATGCATCAGCTATGTTAGCTGGTGCTAAACAAAAGCACATGGAAAGCATCCACATACAAGCAACCAAAAAGGACGTGGATACTATTGCTCTTAGTCTCCCAGCAAATATTAGAGAAAACTTCAAAGAATTATACAAAGTCATAACTCTAGACCACCCAAACCACACAGAACGATATGGTTGCCCCCTATCCCCATCCTTAAACAAACAAGCATCATTCTATAACACAACCGAAAATCCTCATCACGAAGACACCAAAAAAGCAATTAGATACGCCTTAGTAAAAACCTGCTCACAATATGGAATGTGCGCCAAATGCGGAAAGCCCAGAAATCTACAAAACAGCTCAAAGCACTTTCCAGATAGATTGTGCCATATAACGGAAAGAGTCTGTCCAGACCCAAATGCTAGAGAATGTAAAGCCAGAAATTGCACCCATGAAGTAGCCCCAGAGAACTCTATATGGACACAGCAAACACTAACCCTAAAACCACTCCCATCATTAGCCACGTTCGATATTCCTAATTTTTAGGACGCCACCGGGTCACGCTGCTTGACCCGGGAGGTACCCTCAAACTAGCAGCCACAACATATAAAAGCCATTCATGTTCCATTTGCGAGCATCTAGACACCCCACACGAAAAATCAAAACACCATCTGGACCTTTTATCCCCGAATATTCCCCACACAATCCAACATCCAGAACCTCTAGTCTTCACCCATTTTAGTCCCCCAAACATTTTCATAGAACATACTATTAGAAAACACATGGCAGTAACCTTACAAACTTTGTTGACGTTTGGCCTAAATTTCCAAATTCCTACAGAAAATGCAACACCATTCCAAAGCCCATTTATGCATGCCCTCAGATTAAATGAGAATCTACCCCCATTGACCCACTTCCAAATTCCCCACTTCAAGAGAAAAACGTATGAAACTTTCAAAATGAACCTAGAAGATATAAAACAAAACTTAAAAAAGGAAAAAGCCACAATCCTCCCTGTAGACAAAGGAACGGGCCTAGTCATCATAACTAAAAAGACATTGAACAGGATATATAACGCTTATACCCAAGATAAACAACAAATATCCCCTTGGCAAGCAATAATCTTAACCAGAAAACTTAGAGAAGCATTACTCTTGTATAACCCAGAATTACAGACATTACAAGAGGACGATAGAACACCTACCTTTTATTTTAAGGTAAAAATCCACAAAGACACCTTCCCAGCTGTAGAACATTACGAACTCACAAACATTTTCACCTTCAGTTCGGATCCTATAACTCTTCTTCCGTTCTTTAGACCTGTGGTTAACCATGCATCTTCGTTAACCTCACTATCCTCATCAATTATCACCCCCATGCTTCAACCCATAATTAGACAACAGCCTTACCATCATAAGGACGCCAAAGATGCCTTAAATTCCTTATTCGAATACGGACCCCCATTAAAACTCTACGCACAGGACGTAAAAGATTTCTACCCCTCAACTCCACACTCCCTTATTGAAGCTGCATTAGATTTCTTCATACCACAAAACGAATCACTTAATAACTTAATTGAAAAAACCCTAAACATGAACTTTATAACAGATGGAGAGAAGATTTATCATTTAGGCCCAACAGGTATACCTCAGGGACTTAGTTGTTCTCCAGAACTCGCCCAATTGGCCACTGCATATCTCCTCAGAAATTACATCCCACCACCTATGGAAAAGTTCTCAGTATACTTTGACGACCTTACAGCTACCTTTCCAATACCTCAAGAGTTGCTTACACCATACTTGTTAAAGGAAGCGCCAGATAACTTCCTGCAAGATATCCAGTATCTCCCAGAATCAAAAACCTTAATTCCTTATAAATCAAAAGAGAGAAATCCGGTTCCATTACACTATCACAGTTATCACCCTCATGATCTTCAAAACATCCCAACAGGATATGCCTTCCGACTAGCAACCCAAACCACTCACCCTCATAAAACATTAAACAATTTGTTATCTTACTACCTTCCACTCTTAAACAGAGCTTCGTACCCACTTAAACACGCAATTGAAATAATGACCACGACAGCCTATTTCCCTATTATAAAACACTCCACTACCAATCAACAACAAGAAGAACCCTATACTGCAATATTAACATCTTGGTCTCAAACCCGCCCAACCTATAGTCAACTAGCTCCTCTAATAATAAACAAACCCATAAAACTTATTTACACAATACCTCTAGCTCCATTAAAAGCTCTCATTTCATACTCAAAACCACCTGTAGGACATCCTTACATCCCTGATGTGGATCACGACGACATATGTAGAATATGTGACCACTATAACCCCACAGTGCATTCCAAAATAAATACTCCAATAATACCCTGCGCTACTTATCGCATGATCTACGCATTGAGACACCCAGACCATCCAACAGTTATGTATGTTGGCCAAGCAGGCGCAACTCGCCGAAATATTTTACAACGCCCACATTTGCATAGAATCGCTCAACACCTTAATAAAAATAACCAACTCACCTGGGAAATCCTTCAACTTATTCCCGCCCACTTCCGCACTCCGTCAAAAACTATCACTACCTTGGAGACAAAGTGGGCGGAACGACTCAGAAGTGGCTACTATTTTAATAATAATAATAATAGTAGTATACAACAAATCTTTACGATTCAAGAACCTTTCTACGAAACTATTAGTCAACCACCTAACGAAGAACCCGATAATACTCCAGATGTCACAATCAATACCACAATTACAACTGATTTAGAATATACTAGTTCAGAAAATTCAAATGATCATCTCTAAACCAAACATGATTACATAGCCTGTCAGCAATCAACTTTTTCAGAAACCACCATTGCTCAAATCCACTTTATATAGTAACTCCCATAAATAATATTAGTAAGCCCAGATACGCTTTATCATCCTTTGTTACTCAGAAATCTAGAATGTTCCTTCAAACCTTAGAATAGCAGCAATCAGTTATATTTAGTACTAGAGTTGTGTTTGTACTGATGAGCTGGATAAATAGCCAGCGAAACAAATTATGTTATTGTCTACTACTATTAAATCTACATATACTCTTTAGTTAATAATAATAATAATAATAATAATAATAATAATAATAATAATAATAATAATAATAATAATAGTAGTATACGACAAATCTTTACGACTCAATAACCTTTCTACGAAACTATTAGTCAACCACCTAACGAAGAACCCGATAATACTCCAGATGTCACAATCAATACCACAATTACAACAGATTTAGAATATACTAGTTCAGAAAATTCAAATGATCATCTCTAAACCAAACATGATTACATAGCCTGTCAGCAATCAACTTTTTCAGAAACCACCATTGCTCAAATCCACTTTATATAGTAACTCCCATAAATAATATTAGTAAGCTCATATACGCTTTATCATCCTTTGTTACTCAGAAATCTAGAATGTTCCTTCAAACCTTAGAATAGCAGCAATCAGTTATATTTAGTACTATAGTTGTGTTTGTACTGATGAGCTGGATAAATAGCCAGCGAAACAAATTATGTTATTGTCTACTACTATTAAATCTACATATATTCTTTAGTTAATAATAATAATAATAATAATAATAATAATAATAATAATAATAATAATAATAATAATAATAATAATAATAATAATAATAATAATAATAATAATAATAAGAGTGCAGCATTTAGTACATCTTTCACTAGAGTCTCAAGGCGTTTACAGAGTAGGCAAATATATATCAAATGTCCAGCAGACAGCCTGGGAGTGCAGCTCAGGATTATATATTTGTGTTATGATTAATCATATGATAAATCATGTAGATATAGATTTGAAAATGTGAAAATTGAAATCTACATGCTCGATTACCCCAACTAGCAGTAAAACGAAGTCCCTAGCATCATATTCAATAATATGCAAAAAGGTGTAGAATATGATTATTCATATGATAAATTTGTGAATTAGTTACTTTCGAGTTATGAAATTCTCAAAAAATCGGACTCTACGCACCCAATTACCCCTGACAACATGTTGAAACCTAATTATAGCATCCTTTAGAATATTACAAAGGAAGGTTTGAAATATTCACTTTCGAAACAATTCATACCCGAAGGGCAATTCTCAGATCCAATACATATGCACCAATTATCATGTGAATCGGACTGCTAGATTTCGCATGACAGGGTTGTGTCGCACATCGTCCATGCCATTAGAGCATCTCCCTATAGGAACACTAAAATTAACAAATCGGCAATAGAATTAACATAAAATTATAAAATTAACATTTGAAAAGATAAATATTCAAAATAAAATATAAAACAGAGAAAATCAGAAAACAATAATTAATGTACTATCAATAAATGTATTAGGTTAAATCATATTCAGCAAAATTATTAAGACAACATATGTAACTAGAATATGAGAAGATTGTTGTTTTTGTTATCTACAACAATAATTCCTCCCTTAGAGTTCAGATCAACTCCAATAGGTTCTGATAGTGAGTTAGTGAGTTTATGAAGTAATTGCCCTGTATTATCAAATATAATAACATTATTACTGTTGTGATTCGAAATAATGAAATTACCAGCTCCATCAATCAGGAATGAATACGGACGATTCAAATGTTTGTTAATAGAATCACATACAGTGTTCTGTACTTGATTAAAATTATAGTTGAAAAAGTAGAGAAAGGAATTATAATTAGTCAATACAAATATAGTATCTTTAGTCAGTTGTATGTCCACTGGATATTTGACTATACCAATTCCAAACTGAGATTTGTAAGAATAATCTTGTGAGAATATTTGTATTCTGTTGTTAGAGCAATCACATACATAAATATCTCCATTATCTACATTGATAGCAATACCACGAGGATCGTTGAATTGTCCTTCTCCACTACCTGGAGTACCTATTTGTTTGATAAAATTTCCTTTCAAATCAAATATCAACAAACAACCTGCTCCATTCTGACTCACAAATACTCTCTCTTTATCAATAGTAATACAGACAGGACAGTTCATCTTATCAGCACCAAATAGAAACAAGAATTTACCATCTTTACTGAATACCTGTACTCTGTTGTTACGATCTGCTACATAGATGTTATCTGTTCTGTAATCAACAGCAACTCCCCATGGATAGCTGAATTGTCCTTCACCACTACCTCCAGTACCTACACTCACTACTGGTTTCACTTTACCTTTATAATCTACAACTGGTAGACATGAGTAACTTGAATTAACAACACTAATCTTACCAAATCCATTAATCATATCGAATAGTGTATTATCAAATTCAAATGAAATATGTTTGGGTTTCCATTCAGATTCTATCTCTTTCTGTTTCTGTTCTAGGATTTTCATCATTTCAGTTTGAGTTCCTTTCATTGTGGTTGATTCTATATTTTCTCCAATAAACTTTTGAGTTTTTGTAATTTCGTATATATATTGTTTATGTTTGTCATTTTCCAGTTTATTATGTTTGTGAATTTCTTCCAATTCCCTCAAAAGTTGGTCTTTCCTCTTTTTCAAATAATTTGTTATTTTACAAAATTTGTCATCAATTTGACGTTTTATTCGACTTATTTGAAGTTCAAAGCTATCTTCTACTCCAGGAGGCTTTGGAGCAGTAGCCATTCTATAATTCTCAAAAAAAGTATTAAATAAATTCATATGTGATATTTAATACAAGTCTAGATTTGGTCGTTCTAACGTTACGTAACAAAAAACTCCTTAAAGTTAGAAAATGTCATGCTTTTAAATATTGGAGTTTTTCGAATGTTTACCTGTTGGCGGCAATAGCCTCACCCAAATAATAACACATCACCCCTTATAATAGGAAATTTGTAGCAAATCGCGTCAATAAAGTAGAACGTTAATTCCTATGATAATGTACTCAAATAAATATGAGAACTGAGACATGACCTATCTGAGAAGACAAAATTTAACTCAGAAAGATAGATAAGATAAACTTAGAATTCAGCTGGACGATGAGGACTCAGAATACTGAATATGAATATAGATTTAGCAATCTAACTGATAATAGAGGTTATACGTGAATATATATAATTTCAATTAGCACAGTTTAATTCTGGTTAAATACACATGTAAATACAAAGGTGTAGTTAAAATGATGAGTTAGCATGATCAAACACTTTAATCGGAGGAAGAACAGTCTTAAACCTATCTTTAAGAGTTAACCTGCTCTCATCTTCTTCACGGAAATGCGCATTACCATACTTCAAAGTACTGTATTGGGATTCTGTATGCAGCATTGGTACATGCGTGTGTCGTACAGTTTTGAAGGGAGAGAAACGATCATCTATAACTTGTTTCACTTCCTCTTTAGCTATCATTGAGTATCTGGCCTTTTCTACTGAATAGAAATCCGTGGAAACACGTAGCGTAGGTTGCAAAGGTTTGCTTTTTATCATTTCTACCTGCTCTATGGATTTGAATGGGCCTTGCTGCTTCCTACTTGAAGTGACAATTTTCGGTAAAGGAGATTGTTTAGAACTTTCGCTAGCTAAACTAGCATCATAAGATGGAGTGTCAGAATTCGCGGAATTGTACAGATCCCTGCTAGGTGCAGTACAAGCTGATGGGGAATAATAGTCGGGTGAATTTTTCTGACGAATATTCTCGATATCGTGAGATGTCAAATTTCGCATTATCAACTCTATTTCGTTATTTTCTCTGCATTTAGACAATGCATATACTCCAGCTGATTGATTAGTACTCAACATGAAGTGATTACGGGTAGCCTTTAGGAGTCTATCATTTTCTAATTTTTCAGCTCGTGATTTCTCAGCCTTCGCAATCACAATATCTTCGTATTTATACAAATCTTCTAACACATAATTATTGATATCAACAATAGCCTCTAGGTATCTCTGTCTAGCATAGAAGTTATGTACATGTTTTCTGACGTAATATCCTCTCCATACCTTTTGTATTACAGTAGCCATTGTGTTATAATGAGCTATACGCATTTGTTCAAGTGTGGACGATACCATTCTGCGGAATATGCCACGTGCCATGTAAGATCTCCAGTGTTTCTGTATTATAGTTGCTGAGTTGTTGAGGTGCTTTATGTAAGCACGTAGACGTACTCCTCGGAACCAAGCCTGTATCTTTACTGCGGAATAAAATTCATTTTTCAACTGATCAGCTGCTTGCTCTTTCGCTATGAAGATATCAGTCATTAATTGGTGTTTCTGGTTTATACATAATATTATATGTGTCATTTCTAATCAGCTGTATAAAGGAGAATTTTGAGTTATAATTTCTCGAATATAGTCTAGTTCCATTTCTTGAAATTTAGAGGTGTTAACACGGTTGTTCCAGCTCACTTTTCAGGATTTGGAACCAGACTAATATTCATAGAATGTTGTATCGAACTCGAATTTCTCAATACTGAGATATCGTATAACTATATTTATCTTGATGCAAGAAAGTACACAGAATTGAATAAAACTTGACAAATATATCGAATGTGCTGAATCTGATTTTCACTCATTTGAATTAATTGTATGTAAATTTATTGTTGTTTTATGAATATTAAGTAAACAAATAGTTGAAATCTCAAAATATACGTAGAGACTTGCTCTTAATGATTACAAGGGGGTAACAGAGTACGCTGAATCCGAATTTCCTATTTTCAAGTTTCTCAAATGTAAATTTATCGTTATTTTATGAATATATTGTAAATAAATAGTTAGACTATTGATTTATCAATTCAATCTTGCAATTTTTAGTTTGCTAACTTCGAGGTGCCGAGTCCAATACGAGCACAGTTTTCGTAAGCAGAGCAGCACGAGGAAGCGAAGCGACTCGTAGTCGCTAAATTACATTGGCTAGCAAAATTCCTTTATTTTGCTATGTCTGAATAAATTCTACTACACACGTAAAATATGTCCAAAACCAATGAAATTTAAATAGCTAAACGACAATTATTTGCTACTCGAATTTCTCAATACAATTCAGGTAGAACAATTAAAATGATGACGTAATATCAATATTATTCACAGTGCTTCGTCTAGCACTTTCTACTATCATTTAAATAATTTCCAAAAACTTTTAATTAAATGACGTCACTAACTTCACATTAATGAGATAATTATGATGGCTTTCCACAAGCCAGATACTTAGATGATTGTAATCGTAAACCTGAAACAAGTTTATCAGCAACGGTATTTATAGACAAATGATAAATAATTAATTCCCTTCACGTTCACGCACAATAGGTTGAGCAAAAGGACGTTCCCTCCCTCCAAACCTTAGCTGCCCCGACTCCTTCTTACCTCCCAAACCTCCTCCCAGCCTCCTAGGCTTCCAACCAACCAATTTATGCTGCAACTCATAATCCACAATAATCTCACGATCGTCTATTAGCTTGTGGTGTGCTCTGTTATAAGCATACTCCACATCTCTACGGTGTTTGAAAATAACAAAAGCATAACATTTAGACTCTCCGGTAACTATGTCCCGTACGATTGTAACTTTCCTAACTGTCCCATAACGAGAGAAATATTCTTTTAGTGTAATTTCCTTTGTTAGAGGATTTAGTCTAGCAACAAATAGTGTATAATCAGCTAATATAGGATCAGACTTTGGAGTGTATTCACAGTGTATTGCTCGTGCTACTGCACTATCATGAGGTTTCGTATCAGTGCCATCAATACTACCAGCTAGGAGAGGGTCATAACTTGTAGTGAATTTTGAACTAGTTATGCCAGACATTATGAGATTGTTACAGCTGATAAACTAACACTTTCACAATATAGTTATCATATCGAAGTATGTTATAATGTTAGGCACTAGTTGATTATGCTAATAATATCAAAACAGTCTAATAGGGTTGAAAATAAAAATCTCAAATCACGTCTGTGCCGACTTAAATTTCACCAATTTTTTTTCAGTGGATTATCGAAACTATATTATTCTATTAAATATACATTTTAGCATATAAATAATCGTATTCTATAGTTGAAAGAATTCTACGTCCTATTTACCCCTAAATAGCAGGTGGAAGCTGATCTCTAGGAAATTTTGAAATATTGAGAAAAATGTGTGAAAATATGATTAATCATATTATTAATATTAAGTGTATATGCACTAAAGAGTTTATTGATATTAAGTGTATATGCACTAAAGAGTTTATTGATCAATGGGATTACAGTATACTGTCAATATAAATATATTACAATGCAAATAAAATTACATACACTCCACCAGAACCATTTTATGCCTTTAATTCGAATTGGAAAACTCGACAGCTAAAATATAGGGGTGTCAAAATGTGTGAAAATATACATATAAGAAAATTTCAAATGTCAGGTGCACATCTAGATGTCACCACGAGTATATATGCCAAATTTGTTGTTTTAATCTCTAAAGGTGTGAAAAAGCAGAGCGAAAACATATATATATATATATATGCTAAGTCAACAATTTTAGAGCAGAGGCCCACTATACGATGTAATAGTATTAGTCGGTACAGTAAAAATAGAGCTCAAAAAGTACTGTATTTTAAAGCTAGTGCACATATAATATTCAAAATCAAGGAATGACCAGAATTTCACAAAGAAGCATGAAATATAAGAGATTTAGAACTGACAGCCCTTACCATATAAAGTGATCGTTATTAGATTTTCTAACAAATGTATGAAGTCAATCAATGCCGGAATTCGTTAAGCAGACTATTCTTTAGAAAACATAGCCGCATATGCTCCATGCATTTGTTCTAGAATTGATAGAATAGCAGTTTCTTCATCAGAGACTTTCACTATCTGATCCATCATATTCTCAATCTTAGCACACAGAGAATGTATATCTAAATGCATCCTTTTATTCTCTTCCTGACCCGAGCTGATCACCTGCTCTCTCTCTGTCTCTAGCTGTGCTACTAACCTCGCACTCTCTTCACAATCTCTTCTCAACTGGTATACCTCCTGGTTAAGTTGTATTTTCTTATCACTCTGCTCTTTCTGCAAATTCGTTTTCTTCTTTTGAAGGCTTTCATTCGCCTCTTGTAGTAACTGCATTTCATTCTCATACTCCTTAATTTCAAGTCCAGCTTCTACAATGCTATTCCTCAGTGATTCCATTTTAGAATTCGCTTCAATCTCAGTTTGCAGCAATTTTGCTTTGGTAGAATTTGCCAAAAATCTCACCTGCTGTAGAATATCCATGTTACGTTGAATTTCATTACTCAATTGTTCGGGGCTTTTCATGAATTCGTAGTTTGCATTCTCATACTGAATACCCAGCTGATCAGCTATCCCATCATAGCAACCTTGATACCACAATGTTATTTGTTTTAAAGCAATATTTGTCTGTGACATACCAGCACGTACTTTAGACATACGTTTAGAATGTTGCATTCGTAACCCAATTATCTTGTCATTGTAATTTGAGATGAGAGTACGTTGTCGATCAATTTCAAGTCGGATTGAGGTAGTATCATCTTTCAATTCAATTGCAGTATCAATATTGATCTCTTGACATTGAATTTGTTTTGACAAAGTCTCAAGTTTGTGATCTTCTTCAGTTATTTGCCTTTGAATGTTAAACAATTCCTGATCGAGTCTTTTCTTTTCTTCTAAGTTAGAGCCTGTGTGTTCCTGAATAGAAGTTAATTCCTGTTGCTTCATAAAAAGTTGGTCAATTTTCTCTTGATACAAATTTTGGCATACAGCAAGTGTAGAGTTATCCATTTCCTGGTTTAGTGCGGCAAATTCATCGCGTTTCTCTATCAAATTTTCTTTTTCTGATCTCAGTTCACTCAGTGTAACTCTATAATGTTCATCAGTTTCTTTCCGAAATGACTCAAGCATTTCTGGATCATCCCGATGCAAATACATCTGGCTATTACGAATCACATTTTCTTTGAATTGTTCATTAGAACCTGCATCCTCTGAGAATGAAGCTGGAGGGAAGAGAATATCGATTCCCAAATCATGTGGCAGAACCTCTTCTAATCGCTCAACTATGAACCTGATCGATGCTAGAATACTCGGCCAGTTATGGGGAGTGTTCAAAGCCGAGATTGTAGATTTCTTAATAGTGTACGGGTAGCCAATAAATGCTAGTACATTTGGTATATCTTCTTTCACACGAATTTCACTAGCGAGTTGAGAATCCAGGAAAGAAAGGAGATATGAAAATATATTCAGGACCTCATATGATTCAGGATTCAGCAGAGATTTCAATGCAATCGGTTTGGGATAACCCTTTTCAGTAAGGAAAGAATGGACTAGTTTTGCTGATGTATGAATAAAGTCCTTCTCGCGAAAAATCCGAGGTTCCACTCCACTAGTAGGTATTTTGGGAGTTTCCAAAACATTTTTTGGATGCACTGAACTCGGCCTAGCAACAGGTGTGGTCATTGGAATAGAACTCATGGATAGGTGGGACATTGATGTGCTTTTGGAAGGAGCGAATGATTTGCTATCACGGGCTATGGATTGGGAGCCTTTTAGATCAAAAGTGGAGTGAGCTGATTTGAGACGAGTAGGAGCGAAAGAAGGTTTCCTCCTTTGAGCTTGTTCTTGGATAATTGGAGGATTTTCGAAATCATAGTCTAAGAGGAGAGCAAGTGATTCACGTCCCTTTGGGTCTTGAAAGATACTTGAGCGCTTCATCTACCTATAAGTTGCTTACAATAAAAAGTTTGGGAAGAGCTGACGTAAGGTAAATACAAACATTTCTGATGATTTACTCAATAACTTCACAAATGTAAGAAAGTATAAAAACAAAAATCATTAATAATTCACCACAGATATTCCAAAACCTCTATAAATGAGAAAAGAGTATTTTCAAACAAATTCTTAGCATATAAAAGTCACAAAATAACAAAATTAGTTGTTCTTGATTTTACACAGTTTTTTCTTAGGACAATAACAACAAGGCCATTGAGGACTGTGTCCAGCTATGTATGGTTTAGTGTCATGTTTCGCGTGGCATGTTTCAGCACATGTTTCACATACCCAGTTAATATTAC
The DNA here is from genome assembly GCA_024704765.1 of Oopsacas minuta. Lineage (NCBI taxonomy): Eukaryota > Metazoa > Porifera > Hexactinellida > Lyssacinosida > Leucopsacidae > Oopsacas > Oopsacas minuta. Next base: position 71,118 of record JAKMXF010000024.1, on the reverse strand, counting down.
ATGTTGTACATGTAGAATAGTCTACTTTGTTCCCAACGGTGAAAGTTTTAATAATACACTGTTTTGGGAGATCAGATCTTTGGAGAAGTTGTCCTGTGATACGAATTTCGCCACCTGGTTGTAAACCGCATTCGATCACGGGTTTTGTGTTGAGTTCTAGCTGTATGATACTGTCGCTTTCTGCCTCAGCGCCTTTCACGTTATCCTCGCGATATGTATTACCTTTCGCTAACAGGAACTTAACATCCTTTCCTACGCCGATTATGTCATGGCCAAGACAGTGAATTGTGTCAGTTAACCTTGGAATTATCTCAGAAATACGTTCCATTGGGCCAATTTCGAAGTCAGGGATTGTAAGGTCAAAGCATTCAATGAATAGTGTAGATTTTACAGGGAGTGTTGAGGGTTGAGGGAGATTTTTTGACAGATACATGTCATAACTCTGAGCCAGGAGCTCTATAGCACGATCCAATTCATCCTGTATTTTCTGTTGCTCCTTCTTGCATTCAGCTTCTATCTCTTTCTGCTTCAATTCTACTTTCCCATTCATACTTAAGGATTGCATACGACGTGACGTCATTTTCTGTTTACATTCCTCGAGCTTACGACTGTAGTCAAGTTTTATCTTATGAAGATAACTCTCATATGAAGCGAGGCTATTCTTCAAATGTTTTTGCAGAACTTGTTCTACAGGACTTAAATTCTCTTCTTTACTGAACGCGTTTTGAGTAGCTTCATCGGCTAAGCGTTTAAAATATAATTCTTCTCCCTTGACCTTCTGATCGATAACAACACGAATAAGCTCGTCATATTGAAAATCCTTACTGACATGTGAACTGTTTAAAAATCTCATACATAGAGGACATTGAGATCGCCGATCAATACACTCTTCAATGCATTTATGGCAGAATCTATGTCCGCATACAGTTGTACACGTGTTTGTCAGCTGTTCTGTACAAATAGGACAATTGAAAAAGTCCAGAATTGGTGACAGATTTACTGTCATACATTGTGGAAGATTAGAACTCATTTTTGCTAGAATGTTTTAGCATCTAAATGTGTATAATCGATACTATAAATTTTATATAAGTTAATTAATGGTTGAGCCTATCTTATTTCTAATCGAACACACAAGCGTTACACCAAAAGATTTATATAATTAAATCAGTAATTTCTCATAAATGAATCGCTGATATGACAAAATTCTAATTATTCATATAAATAACGTAAATGATAAGATAGTGATGAATCATCAATACAAATTGTGGAGCCTGCGAACTGACAAAATTGACAAATATCATCACCGTTACCAGTAGTAATGTCTAATAAATATCCGTATCTTATGTTTATAATTTACTCGACATTGTACGAAGATTTATGAATAAAGGATTAATAGAAGGAAGCTGCCTGTTATTCGGATAAGATATGGGAGCTGCATCGACATATCCCCCCTACACTATACACTGGAAACAAATTACTTTGTCAATATCAGGCTTGGACTGGGTCAAGATTTCATGGCCCGGTGAGCTCTGACCAGGTGGACTGGTCTGTTACGACCCGCTATAAACCAGTTTTCTACAAAATCCTTGCTTAGTGTTGGACCTTATGCAATTATAGATGTTGAAAAGGGAATATTAATCACATGTAGTATGGATTTAAAAGTGAATAATGAAAGAATAAACAATTTTTATTACTGCCTTAAAGAAAAATTCAAATAATTGCTGATTAACTGAAAAATTAGTGACGGTTGGCCGGGTCCAAGCTTGGTCTGTATACTATAAACCAGTAACTACATACTACATAGACCCCAATCTACTAAAATTCAAAAGCTGGCCACACATTTACAATGTTTATGTAAAATATAGAAATATTGACAATAGTTTCAATGAAATGTATAACCATTATATTGAATGGAGAATTGGCCTATGTAAAGAAGTTAAATGTGAAAATGGATGGCTGATGAAGTACTGGCCAAACCAGCATTTGGTTCGTAACTTGGGGTGTATGAACCTGCAAATAATACATTGATGAGCGTCGCATCGGAAAGTAAAGTAAAGTAAAGTAAAGTAAGGACAGTTTAAAAGTAATTATAGACATTCACGCAATTTATAAAAATTCATCTAGCCATCCTTCAAGATCTTCTACTCGATTTAGCTTTGAAGCTAGAGGGTTACTAGATGAAGTTTCTATTTTTGTTTCTTTCATATTTTCAATCTTTCCTAAACTCGTCTCTCCTACTCCTTGCTTACTTACTGATTCAAGAGTGTAGTCACTAGCTGGAGGCATTATGAAATCTTGAGGTACAAAAACCAATTTATCCGCAGGAATATTTTCTGTATTTTCAAGAATTTGGCTATTTCTATTGCAGCATTTTTGTTTCTTATAGGATTATCTTCAGATTTGGAAACTAAATCTGGACTATTTTTGTTAAGATATGAAATAGCGAGTTGACTAAACTCTTCTGGAATAAGTAATCTTTGTATTGGTGAAAGTGATTGCAACTTTTCACTCAATTTTATTCTATCAACACTGAGGGGATTATCAGAATTTGTTTCCATATATGGATATACTAAGACAGAATAAATTTTTAATATATGTGTAAATATAATTTTCACTGACAATTAGCTATTACCTATATCATCGCCAATTTACCATACTCACAAACAAATTGTAACTTTCCTTGTAGCTGTTTCCCTGGATTTTCAAAATTTTATCTGGATTTCTAATTTTATATGCAAAAAATATGATTTTTCCATTTTACGAGAAAAAGCCAGAAATATCCAGTATTTCTCTGGATTTAGAAATTCTTCCCTCAATCAAAAGTCAAAACCTTGGAAGGTTGGCAAGTATCCATCACTAAAAGGCATCTAAATTGGCCAGTTTTAATAGTAATAATAATTTTCATAACAAAAATGTGTAGTAAAGCCACCGGCCAAAAAGTTCGAAATAATTTCAATCCAAAAAGCATTCAATTTTCCTGACACTGACGTAGCCTTCATTTTTTCCAATATATCTTTAAATATAATTAAATTAACATATCATACACGTAATAACTAGAAAGAAGTGTGGGAAGAACACAAATTTACAAACTAAGTTCTCATACGCATACACATACGAAATAAAGTTAGAATGACTCTAGAAGTAAAAGTATAATTATATAATAATATTAATAATAATAGCACAATGAAACTATCGGGAATCTTATTGATTTTCTCCCTCAGTAGGTGAATCTCGTTTTCCATCACTAGTAATGTACTTTTTAATAGGTTTGGTAATAGACTTTCTAAAAGAAGTCTTTTTCCTTCTCTCAGACTCAGCATCAGCTCCGGGGGCATTTATATTCAACTTTGGACATGAAGTACTCCGGAGCATTTCAATTTCACACAAGCTTTCTCCGTTATTATTAGCATCAGTAACGAGGCATTCAGTTGATCCTATGTTATTCAACAGATTTTGACTTCCTAACTGGTTATAAGAGTTTTCATTAACACATCGACGAGATGAAGAGTGTTGTATTAGAGAAGTTTGCGTGATAGATTCCATTTTCTGCCAACGCTGGTTAAGTTCCTGCATATCGTGGGTAAGACGATCTAAACGTGATTTAGTATCAACCATTAATACTTCGTTATTATCCAAAACTCTTGTATTTGATATGAATAGAGCACTCAGGATATTTCCATGTTTACGTTTCAAACTATCGTGTTGACGTCTAGCTTTGTCAATCAGCAGTTCGATATCTTGCTTTTTAATATCATAGAATTCGTATTCACGGAGATATGTGAATCGTAGTAATGAAATTAGTTCATCTGGTGTTTGATACTTAATCACAACTCGTTCTTCTGATGTTGATTCTATAGGAGACAATAATGTAGTCTCAGTGATATCAGATATCTCATCTTGTTTTTCATCAATTGACTTTCCTATCTCATTCAATTCTTGTAATTGAGATTTAATCTCGTCTAAACTATTTTCGCTTTCTACGAATTTAGACTCGAATTGGTTTTTAAGCACGCGTTGCTTATTACCATACCACAGAGCGCCAGCAGAAATAAAGATACATAAAATCGCGAATAATGTATCCGCGAGCAGATTGGAGCGGGACATAACTTTTGGTGGGCCGAATAAAACTAATGAAATTGCGCTAATCATTAATTTCTTACGATCTTCCTTATTAACATTAAGTTCACGTAGAAAGCCTGTCTTAGGATTAGCAGCTATTTTAGGCATATGTAACCCCACAACCTTTTGAGCTGCGAACACTTCAATGTATTTCCCTAGCCCTTCCTGATCAAGCCATGCGCCTACTTCTTCAACAGTCCAATCCCTAACAATATTTACTTTTGACCAATATTCCCATACTTCACTTAATGTCCTGTGTTCAATACTGATCTCATCGCAAGGAGTATTTGTAGAGTCACTAGGTTCATCTCTGACACCGTCAGCTTCATCCAAATCAACACAACCATCATCGTCTTTATCCATTTCTTTAAAGAAAACCACAATGTGTTCAAAAGCTACCCAATCTTGATTGCTATCATCGTATAGAGAGGGTATCTCGTTATCAGAAGGCCCTGAGATAACCAGCTTGAATGCGTATAGCATGAACCTGTCAGCTTGTGATTGATCTAACCCCGGAAATATACGCATTAACTGATCTCTGTCTACTGCCATTGTTGGTAGTATCATTCCTGATACCTTCTTTTCGTGTATTTGACCTAAAATCTCAGGCATTTTTACTGTAACTTTAGCCCAATGTGCGACTTGTACTGGCGTCCACGATCTGACTGGATTTTGTGTCCATTGTTGCATTAGACTTCGAAGAGAGAGAGGTGTTTCATCAAAATTCATTTTGAGTTTAGTTTCTTGGAGATTATTGTAATCATTCATGTCTTCGATCACTTCATCTTGTCGAATTGTACCATCTTCATCTGTGTCAAGTTTCCGGTGGAATTGCTCGATGCTAAGCCATTCTTCTTCAACAATATCTTCACTGTTTGTGAGGAAAACCACGAAATAGCAACAAATTAAAAAAATTAGAAAAGTTGATATTAGCTTCATTGTTCGATGATTTGGTAGTAGATCATGACTAGAAAATAGAAATGTGAGCTCAGTTAATAAATAGCAAATATATTTAGAGCAAACAATAGAAAAGTAATTATCTCTTGAAATATTGAATAATAAACGGATGACAATATTAATACGTATGGAGAATTGGAATAACCTGTAATATGCAATAACATGTTTACCAGATGCTAACACATATGACGCCTATTTCATCAAATTTGGATATTAACAATTATTGTGTTAATAAGTTATAATGTTGTTTACTGGAAAATTGATGATGTATAACGGCACGTGCCGAATTGCCTGCAACTGCTATGCTGGAAGTTATTTTCTTTGAATAATTGATATTTTGAAAAAAACACTGTAGGAAGCATTGGAAATTAATTCACCCTAGGAAATATCTTACATAAATGTACCAATTATCAAGAGTTAAATCAAAATATATTTACATATATACGATCTGTGTTGAGTTTATGGGAGAATTGAATAATCACAAAACTATTTTCTAGCTAGCTAACAAGATAAACTGCACTGGTCAATTGGTCAACAGAATTTGAAGACAGGAAGTGAAAAAATAGCTCCTGTTAAATAAGTAATTTTACAGTACAATTTTGGTAGATGCATACACATAGCCATATAGTGAAACGTGGCTAAATCGACCAGACTTAACCGTCACTCTTGACGTGCTATCTGTTTATGAATTTATTAATAATAAAAGAGTTCTAAAATATAGTAGATTTGGGCCAAAATGTGTGCTCTTAGAAAATCATCAAATTTTCAAGAAATTGACATATAATAATAACAACAAATGCAAAAATATGCTATAATTCCCTCCCAATAATTTTATTGTGTTCAATTATCAGATAATAAGAGCTATTACCAATGGAGTTAGTTATTAATATAACATTAAGATAAATTAGTTGTTAGGAGGATAGAACCAATCCTTAATTCTACTAAATACTCCATATTGACCGGTGAATAGCCCGGGACTAGTAATTCTGTTTTGGTATTGTATTGGTTTTCGTTGTAAGAATTGTTGACCTACATCATCATTATTATTATTATTATTATCATCATCATCTGATGAAGTTATGGTCTCTTGTCGATTTCCATCTGCGTCCTCGCGAATTTCGCGCTTTTCATATTTTAATTTTCCATCTTCTCCCCTAGTAACCACAACTGATTGAAATGTGAACCCACTTTGCGAATTTTGAGGCGTGAAAAACTGAGAAAAAGGATTAAATTCTTGATGTCGGAATTGGTTACTAGGTTGTTGAGTTGGTGGAGTTTCTTCAAAAATTTGATCGATTAGTTTAGGATTATTCTGGATTGTACCGTCAAGATCTATGTCCTTATTCGGAACATAGTAATTTCTACCTGGGTACTCATGGTAGTCTTTGTCGGGGTTTTTAAGCATTCGATCTCTCAAGTTAGAATCTTGACTTTTATCTTCAGGATGGAAGTGATGGGGATCAGGACTGAGAAAAGTATTCATACTTTGAAAATGTTCCCGCATCATCTCATGCATGATACGATCAAGCTCGCTGAATATATTATGGTGTTGTGGTGTGGTGTGACGCCTTGTGTCATCAGGACCTGGAGTATGTCTCTCATTGAATCGATTGGTGTGTTGAAATAGCAAATCAAAAATACTAGACATTTCGTATGTCTTTTTGCTACACTAAATATATTTCAGTACATAATGGATATAGTGATATATTGGTATAAATATCGGTGCCCAGCGTTATCACTATATCTATTACATACTGTAAGTTTATTTCGAGCCAGTCAGTCTGTTAGTCCAGTACAAACAATAAAAATAAATTGATCAAAGATCATACATTATAAAAAAACAAATTGAAATATCATTAATAAGCACAGTTAAAAATAAAATAATCCCATTTCCAGTGGTCAATCACCTGCGGATATATATTGGTCACATTTGGTCAGGTATTTGTGTCGCCGTAATAAATACAGTATTTTATAAATATTTCTCCTTTCAATACAAGCTTAGAGTACATTGAATTGAGCAGTAATTGATCGTAAATGTTAATTCTCTTCTCGAAGAATTATTAACTTTAAATTCATTCAATTTCTTCACAAAGAGAAACGTTAATACCGATCAGAAACCGCTCTTATTAATATAAAAGACAGCTTGTATCAAAAGCTCAATCGCAAAATACAATTTAGAAAATACTAATACAAATTCTATATAGAAGAACCAGAACATTATTTAGCTGGTTAACTAGCGAAATAAGGTTCTGATTTCTCTATGTTAAATACTATGTACAAAAATATGAATGAGCTAATAATAAGTTCTTCTACCGCGAAAACCACCACCTCTATATCTATGACCAGACCTAAAAGGTTGCCTACCACCTCGATTGAACCTTGACCTTTGTCTCCTGTGACCTCTATACCCTCCTCTATGTTGGAATCTCCCTCTAGGACTAGGGTTCCATTCAGCTTGCTCAGTATACCCACCCTGATAATCTCCTGTATCCATGTAGCTTATAGGTGATGTTACAGACTGGTAGTTATACCCTGGGTGAGTAGGTGCTGGTTGTTGAGGTACGTAGGATTGTTGGGGGTATGAAGAAGCAGAGGGATACCTGTTACCACGTCTATGATATCGTCCACTTTGTGAAAAACCGCCAGTATTATGTAGTCTAAATTCATGTTTATCTGGATAAGTTTCTAATTTAGTAAGTTCTGTTATCAAGTCAATTAGCTCTACATCACTAGGTTGCATCAATAATGCTGAAGGGGGATTGATAGCAACTTGACTTAATAGTTCGGATAGAGCTTCTCTAATGCCTCCTATAATCGCCGCGTGTCTGAATGGTAACACAAAATCAATCCAGGAATCCATTGTCGATATATATTCATAAGCTGTAATGATATTTGAACCGAATAAAGCTAAATGTATTAGCTCTACCATTGTAAGCTGTTTAGCTGATACTGTTTTTGTACGTAACTTCTCACTGAATATGACATAAGGAGAGGGGTACAACATGTCCTCACTGTGTGTCATTGGACATAGGTTAGAGGTCTTGTGGATGAGAGCATGCTTCTTTTCTGGGAGACGAAGCTAGAAGTTGAAACATATAGTAAATATTCTACTCGTAAACATGATCATATATTTGATAACTACAGTGGATTTCAGGTATAAGAATAGTACAATTTATATCCTTAAAACATAAAGTATAACTCAGATAAGACATATCCCTCGAGAAACAAAAATTAGCACGTACTAACTGAAGTACGTCTTATGTCAAGAAGAAATTACCTCTACTACACTACAAACTAGATTCAATTGTATTGAATGCTAGATATTAATTAATTTTAACTTCACCTGTAAAACTTACCTTTCTCTTCTCCTCAATAACAGCTACATTAGGGTATAACCCTACACACAACAAAGCTGTTATCACAAAAGCATTTTCTGGTTCAACGAACTTTGAATGTTTCCGCATAAAACACTCTTCAGGAAATCCCTGGTCCATTAGAATCCTCTGTAACTGTTGTTTAGCATCATGTACCATATTTAACGAGTTTTTATTCAATTGGAATTGGTAACAAAAATTTTCCGCGTCCACATTACTACGCTCTTTATGAACTAACCAATTCTGGTAGACATTATTCAATGAGATGTGATCACTGAATTTAGCTTTACCCAAGTTTCTATGTCTGTACATTAGACGCTTGCCTTTTATAATGTAAGGTTCCTGAAAGCTCATAGCAGCAGTTATTGTAGTGAAGGTATCTCCTTCTCCAAATAGAGTACTCAGTATTAGCATGTAGGCTATTCTTGGTTCAAGAGGAAGTCTATAGAATAAGGAAATGATATTATTGTTGGAGGAGATAAAATTGGTGAGTCGTCTTCAATATTCAACTCCCGTTAAATCGAACATACAGAGATGGAAATACTCGGTAAATATCGAAGTCTGAAATTGTACAAATAGGGTCAAAGCGGCAGACATTTTATCGACTAGATCGGACTTCGCGAAGTGATTTTCGCGGTCCCTTGAGCTTCGATAAAACGGGAATTGACTGTAAATAAAAACCTGCAATAACGGTCACGCCAAAATACAGTCTCAACGTCTCATTTCCTATCACAATGAATAATGGAAACTTCAGATTGCCCTTGGTGGAAGTTGTAACAAAAATTACCTTGCTACAATACTGCCTAATGGCGTAATATTCTCCTCCATATCAAGAGCATTCTTAACCTTCAGAAGATATATAGCTTCCTGTATAGCTACATCAGTTGGAGGCTCTATACAACGAGATAGATAGTTGCTGATATCTCCTAGCATCAACAGTTTGATGTTAAGCACAATGTCTAGTAGAGGTGATCTCAATATCTCTGGTATCATGTGTTGAGGGAGAGCACTATAAATACATGAGAATAAAGGAAAATTTCTGATTAATCTACTGTTAGGGGGATGCCCCATACCTCCTAAGTATAATACAACCTTGATCAACTAAGCTATAACTTCGGATAATACAGTTTATAAAGATAACTCACTCGTATCTAGCTTTAGAACATAGATGGAAACAGAATCCAGCTTGTACTCTCCCAGCTCTCCCCATCCTCTGCTCCAAATTAGTCTTAGAAGCCCAAACAGTAATATAATGAGTCATATTATTATAAGAAGTAAAGTGTTTGATCTTTGCTTTAGCTGAATCTATCACAAATACGACGTCATTAATTGTAATACTTGTCTCTGCTATATTTGTGGCTATTATAACCTTTGTTACGCCCGGGAGAGTTGGATGGAATATTTTTGCTTGATCTTCTCTTGGTACTGATGAATGTAAAGGTAGTATTAGGTATTTGGAAGGAGAAAATTTAGGATTTTCTGTTAAATATTGACTCAATGCGTATATGAGATTCCATCCAGGTAGGAAGATAAGGACTGATCCTTCTAGGTTAAGAGTTGAGAAATAGTCCAGTAGACTCTCGATGAGCTCAAAACTAATCTAGATAATGATTTTGAATTGATTAAGAGAATTCATAGGATAATAAGTAATGACTAATCATATATGTAGGCTGTCTATTTATGGCAAGGTTTTTTCTTCGATAATTAAAGCAATTCCTCAAGTTATTGAACAAATTTTGTATTACCTTATATGCGAGTTGTAGACAGTTTACAAATAAAGTAGCTCTATAGTAATTTCGTGTATTCGTCATTTAAAATACAGTATAACTCGGTTGGTCTGTAATAATTTTGGTCTAATAAGGGGATAGGTCTCATCCGAGTTCTACTACGGTAGTTTTCCATAACCTTTTAGGCATATGATGTAATTTCAATTAACTCAACAGTATTACTTTGAAACAAACTTAAATACCTTAAAAATTCTTATAATTGGTGAACAGAATTAATTTTATTATGACCCTAGAAATGTGTCCTAATAACTAACTAACCTCTCTCTCAACCATTTTAGCCATGGCCAAACAAGTTGATGTTTTGTAAACAAGCCTATCACATTCCAAATTCTTGTTACTGTCTCCAACGAATTCATCATCAGCTGGAGGTATTTTAGATGGGGGAGGGTGAAATTCTAGAAACTCAATCGCATCCTCTAAAAAGTATTCTTGTACTGGAAACATCTTTCCCAAAACTTCAACAACAGGACAGTTGAAGAAGAAATTAGAGAATATTGTAGTATCAACAGTAGCAGACATTATTACAACATGGAAGCTTGGATATGTTCGCATCATATCACGGATCGCAACGAATAGAAAATCTGTATTGATATCACGTTCATGTACTTCATCCATAATTAGATGAGAAATGCCATTTAGACCTAAGTAATGAGAAAATTTTGATATTTAGCGTGTTCAATTATTGATATACGTTAAACGAAAATATTATTGAAAAATGTTCCGATAGAGCGAAACGGCTATCATGGAAATACGTACAAAATTACAGCAAACATAAGACGTATCTCTTCAGGAAACAAAACTAGTACTTACTAACAGTGTACCTAAAATGAATGAGAAGTAAATTTTTGGTTTGAAAAAGTAGAGCGCATAATCCGAGTTCTACTGTAATTACATCTAAAATATCTTTACTAGCAGTTAGCACTAACCTAATTCCAACTTCCTACACAGAATCCCTGTAGTACAGTATAGTATAGAACCCAGCTGTCTCGGTAATTCATTATCAAATCTAACACTGTATCCGACAGATATACCCAATTGTTCTCCTCTCTCTGCAGCTACTCTTTCACTAACTGCTATAGCAGATATACGTCTAGGCTGTGTGACAAGTATATTGCATTTAGAACCACACCCCTTCTCTATGTAGCTGTCTAGAATGAACTGAGGTACTTGTGTTGTCTTGCCTGAGCCGGTGTCTCCGCGAATCAATACAACCTGTAAATAATAGAATGCGAAATGCAAACAGATATACGTAATATCCTATATCTACAGTGAAGCTTTGACATATAATTTAAATCGTAAAAAGAAAACAGTTTTTCAAGAAAGAAATCAAGTAATGATTCGACCATTAAATAATGGAATGTTTTTCGGTCTTCCAATAGACCCAAAAATACAAATGATTTCGCGAGAAAGGAGGCTTTGGCAAATTTTCGCGAATATCACGAAACAGTTACAAAAGCGAATATATACCTGATTCTGTTCTACTAATCGCAATATATCATCTCTTCTAGATGAAATAGTCAACTGTTGCCTGCTTTGTAATCTTGCTTTCCCTGAAGCTGAGTCACTAGACATCCTGTATTCTTCTAAGAGACGTTGATTCTCAAGATGATCTCTCTCCTCATTAGAATGCCCGAGGTGTAGTTGAACGGTGGTGGAACGACCTGTCCAAGGGTTCCAGTCAATGTGAGGTTCTGCCCATTGGATTACCTATACACACGCACACGAATACGATAAACAAATATTTTTGCGAAAAAGGAATACAATTGATTACGAAGTTATGAACTAAACTGTAATAGATTCTAAATTTAGCTAAAATATATTAACATATGTAAATTTAGTCCTAAATAATCATAAGCCCTTTATTCCTACTTCATTAAAATATCTGATTGGATATAAATTACAGTCAACATCCGCTAACTCGGTTAACTCGAACATTCGTATCTCGAACGAATATTCACTTCCTTCGTTGTACTTTTAGTACTTATCGCATCCGTTAACTCGAATATTCGATTATTCGAACAGATTTTAAGGGTGTGGAGTTACGGGATGTTAACTGATTAAGTAATTAGTTACTCACTTCGCTCTGAGATGTAGGAAATACTCCGGTCTGAGGTTTCTCTGTTATAACAGAAATAGGTTCATCTGGAGATTCTTCTACCAACTGGATACCTCTCTCTAAAGGAGAAGTACAATATACTGTTATAACCATAGTTGTAACGAATCTGAGAAATATTTGGGCAAATCCTAACAGGGAGTCAAATAGTTTCCAAGGGTGGACAGAGCTATATACTAGAGAGTTACATATACATACTAATTGAGATATTCAGCATCCTAGCAGTACTCTCTCTGGATTATTGTAGGAGAAATATGTCATAATATTCACAATAATAATTCGTATGTTTGATTTTATTAACAATCTGGAAGATTTTAACTATATAAGATTTTCCTGTATATCAGGCGAGAATATGTTACTTCAATTAAATGATGGTTGGACAAGTAAACCGCGTAAATAAAGAGGAATAACTGTTTGAAACAAAATGAGATAGCAAGACCTCAGGGTAGATAAATGATAACTAACATTAAAGTAAAGATCTGTAACAGAGACATGAATTGTATTCAGGAGCCAATCTGCATCTCTAGAGGGAGACTGATAGGTATGGGTGGATGTTCCAATTATAATAGAATCTATACAAATGATGGTAACTGCTGGAAAGAAAGGGAATATTCAGGAATGCTATAAATACTAAACGTCTATTCTGTGAAAGAAGGAATTTAGATCACCCAACGAGAAATACAAATTTCATTCAGAGAAGAAAATTCTACTTAATTGGGACAGATAGTATCTCCCAATTAAGTGGAGACGATGGTATTGTAATCAATTTAGAAACTTGGTGAGTAAACTGCGGATAAAGTCTAAGTATTCTGTGACGTCATCCAATGGGAATAGTGAGTGTCAATGTAATCTTTAGATTAACAGCTGCAAGTCCTTAATAATTAATTATTCTTATACTTTTGAATGGACGCAGCAGAGAATATTCACATCAGCAATAAGAATATCAATGTTCATGCTCAGTGCTATGTATTCGGAGTCCGATACCAAGAACAACGTTGCGTCGAGGGCGAGCTGAAAGTTTTCCAATCACAATGCCGACCAAAAACTCCAATTGATAGCAGAAACCATGCGTCCAAAACTAGAATATTGATGATGACTACAAACGCCAGGGACTGGACCTTCAGTATCCAACATGTCTACAGTGGAACTCAGATAAGACGTACACTCTATAAATACACACTACTTCATATACAATTCCTATTTGGATAAGCTGTAGTAAGTATAAGAATTTGTTTCACGAAAGGGTACGTATTGTCTGAGTTCCACCGTATTTCTTGAATGCAAACTTTTGGATCGTATCTTGAAAGACGAATCGTGGTTTCATTACGAACCAGAGAACAATGGAAGAGCAGTGATGAATGAACGTGCTCCCACCAAGGAAACAAGTACACGGGTGTAAGAGGATGGCCTCAGTTTGTTGGGGAAATGAAGAGGCCCTTGCGTAATTAGAGATTTAGAGTCTCAAGTACTAAGTGGAACAGTGTGAAAAGTGACACCTCCAGTATTATTTCCACTGATATAGAAAAATTGCCAGAGAGGTGGGATATGTGCATAAAGTCAAGGGATATATATTGAACGTTTTGATTTGCATCTCTTTACCAATATCAAATATCAATTTATCTAACCTGCTAACATTACTTCAGCTCGTTCAACTAACTCTTGAGGAATCGTTAACTCCGGCATCTCTCTAGACAGAGCTAATTTCTTTTCTTCTTTACTCTGAAACTCCTCAATAGCTCCCATCATGTACAGCTTAGAGAGGGCAGATAGAGCACAGGTGTTACTAGCTACTTTCTTAGTGCTCCCATGTTCCTGATGAATAAATATTAAATATACATATTACTGTGACAGGATTTAGAGTTAAATTCGAGTCCAGAACTATACACACAGGATGTCTGCATCCGTACAGGAGTAAAGAAAATGGAATATTATTAGAATTCTCAGGTAAGACTAAGAATGAAAAAGTCAAAATATTTAATGAATAACTAATTTCAAACAATTAAAAATAATAATAAACTAAAAATAGAAATTTCCCAGCATTAAAAATTCCCCTCGGATGAGATGTAAATCCCGAGATAATATAAGATATCCAGGAGTGTATCCAAGTATTCCAACTAATCCAATGATTTCAATATCCACTTAATCCAATTCCAAATTTTAATCCTAACTGTCTAGGCTATAGACTAGCTATTTTTTGTTTGAATATAATTAATCAAATTACTTAACTATCCTCTTACCAACTGATAATTGATGATAATACCTGTCAGGTCATAGCAAATAAACAATCAAAATTACAAGTATAAGAATGAAATCGTATGACAGAATGCTGTCAATATGAGTTCGAAAAGCACAATCCTCAAATGCAACTTTGTAAATCAAGACAAGATATGGAGAGATCACGTTAAGCTAGAGTTAAAATCCCAGAAGCAATGGGATAATGATTGGGGGTTCCTTAGAGCTCAGAAAGAAGATGAGAAAAATCACGAATCAGGGAAAACGGGCGAAGCAGATAAAATTGATAAAAATACAGAAAGGAAATATCCAGAAACAACTTCAGGCAAAATGGCATATAAAATGAAAGAGTTGCCTACTTATGAGCTAGAAATGAGATACGGGAAGCCAGCTAAAGGAAAGGGAGGACTAAACAAACTGCTCGGGTGGCCTCCTGAGGCAATACAGTAATGTATTTGTACTTGTATATTAATCAACTCATAATATTTCATGTAATTAATACTCATTCAGTGTAATTATTGTGGCTATTCTGAAATAAAACAGAATGGAAATTTCAAATTCCAGAATGGGATACAGAACTACAATGCAAAAATTATAAAATTCCAGATCGGCCAAAAATTGTTTTGAAGTTGCATTTCATACAATTCTATACACGTTATGGCTGCTACAGTATACACACCATATATTAAAATATTGTACTAACCTTGATCGTGATGTAGTTCCTGCAAGAAGGAACATAAAGTGATATTTCACCTATAAATGACTTGTGGTGGTCAGGCCCTACTGCATATATGTTCATCTCTTTGGTCTGTTTGGTTTGCTGCATGTATAGATTGAGACGAGATTTAGCGTTAATTAAGCTCCATCCTCCAGCTCCGTACACTTCAGACTGTGAGGGAGGAGCAGGCCTCTATAGAATTACATAATATATTTGAAACACAATTATATGCATGCACCGTAATTTCTTAACAATAATTGTGTCTCTAATAGATCCCAAGAACCAAGATATTTACTTCGATGTTAAGTGAAGGAATTGCAATTTAAATTTGTTTGGGATCATTTTTCCTACTTTGATACCAGCAGGTATTTCTAATATATCTGTATACCGTAGAGTTCGCATTTACCAAGTCGTATTTTCACGAATTTCCCTTGCTAATACGCAAACTCGCTACTGTTGCTAGTGGAAGAATTATTTCCAAACATGGGAGATGAGACTCACAGTCTTTGAAAAAGTTACTATTTGGCGAATGATTAATGGTCGAACACTACAGGATATGCGTACGTAAAAGTTGAGTATAAAAACAGAAAAATCTCTAAACAAAGCAGTATCACTGTGGATACTCTAAAACAGACATCTTCCTCCGTATAGTCCATACATATATAAATGGTCCACTAAATATTACCTTCCTCTCTTCTACTGTAATCTGTGGAGCTACTATTCCTGTGTATACAACAGTCTCCTCTTCAGAAGGAGGGTCGGGATCATCTAGTCCTATTTGTATACTGACATCTTCATCCACTAGTCCCATATCTCTCAGTTGTTGGCAGAGGTGTTTAGCCGCGCGGTGTTCAGCGAATCTTTTTAAGTGAGACTCTCCTACTCCGATATTCTCAAAACCGGGTATCCTACACTCACAGTAGAAATAGTTTTGGTTTGAATAATCACCTGTCTCATTCTCTACAGTATACTCAGCACCTGATGTCTTGCGCCTATCGTTAAAGCTTTTCAGAAATGCCTTTGCATCACGTAGCATTATCTAGTATAAGAATTAAATCTGTTAAGTATTTTTATGATAATGATAATAATGTGATAAGCAGGCCTGGGGTTGATTATGATTACAATCGTAATCAATTGTAATCAATTACAACTTTTCCTGTAATCATAATCATAATCATAATCACTCACCAGTAATCAACCCCAGGTCTGGTGATAAGTTTACTTAATATGGCCAAAGTGTATAGTAAACCGAATATTAGTGCTGTTCAAATTCTAATTCCATTGAAGATATGGTACGTCCGTATGTCCGCGATCCTGGGAAATCGAAAAATGACACTAGCACACCCCAGTGTACTTACATTATTTTCATTGTCGCTATGGACTGAGCACAAATCAATAGGCAAGTGACCAATCTCTCTTCAAAGGGCACTATAAGTATGAGTAATTTATTCAATATCGAAATTAAGATTTGCTAGAGATTTGATGAAAATCATACTAAAACAATTTCTGAATAAGGTCGAAACAACCTGTTCCTGATTTTACCAACTGTCCAGACATGATATTAGCTGATGGAGAGTCCATAAACTCAGTCATACGGCCTATAGCAGAATCTTTCAGAAACTTCATCGGAGTTTCAAAAGACATCTGTTGGAATGGTGACGTATTGCATTCCATTGAAATCCTATTGCAACCACGGAAACGTCCGTCTACAGTCTGATAATCAGCAATTAAACTGAGATGACGTGGATCAATATTAATCCCATACATTTTGAATATAGAGCTTAATTCTCTAGAAATTGCCTTGGTAGCTGCTTCTATACCATAAGTATTAGCTATCAGCATAATATCGTTTGTATACAATCTATTCATATCCAGTTTATCATGGTATTGCCATAGCTCTTTAATATTAGCTCCATCCGTTGTAATGGATATTTTTCCGTTTTCTTCCTTAATAAAAGCACGTTTAATTCCATCAGCTTGACGTACAACACAGCGTGTTACTAAGTTAGTAAGCACGGGAGCTATTCTTATGAAACAGGTGGATAGAGACAGTGAGAATGTAATCTCACACCATCTGTATTTCTCTTGATCATATGTGTACTGTTTAACCTGTGGGAAGGTTCCAAGAACCTTCTTAGCACGCTCAGTTTGTGTAGAAGTAGTTTGTTCTTGTTGTGTAGGGGAGGTTAATATGTTGTCTTCTAAATGCTCTGTCATGTCCATTGTTGCTGCATTTTCATCGTCTACTTAAGTAATACAATGAAAATAGGCGCAACTAGGGTCATTATGGGTGGGCACGTGCCTACCTGGAATTTGAGTGCCCACTGCCCACCCAGACGCATGAGCCTAGTTGCACCAATGCAATGAAGTATAAGTATACTCCTAACACATTGGTTTTGGCTTGACAGGACACATTTCATTGTTCATGGTATTTAGTGTTTTCCTATTAATTAATAATATACTACGTATGTGCTGTGCCATTTTGTAAATTAATGTTTCTTTCAAGATCAGAAAATTACCATTTTGTTTCTTATCCTGCTCATTTTCTCCATCACTTCTACTCTGACTATCATTCTCATCAGCTACATCATTATCATCATCATCATCATCGTCGTCATCATACTTTACATACTGACGTTGTTCTCCAGTCTTCTTACCAGCTTCTGTATCAATTGCTTCTAGCTCACCTCCTGAATCTGTTGAGTCTAATTGTTCTAGGATGTTGTCGTGAAGCTTTTCATCTAAACGAATAATACATATATAACATATGATAATATAGAAAGTAATACAGAAGATGCCGGTTATAAGAAATTAAGAACCTTCTTAGGAGTAGCTTATATATTCCTAAAATCGGCAAAATAAATATGCAAGAGTATATGAGAACCGTTTTCCAGAGGATGGTGCTTAGATCCGGCATGTTCATATATCCGTTGTACTTATAGCCCACATCCAAATTAATTTTCTTTGAAAAGTGAAGCGACTTATGAAAGTAAAAGGGACGTGCTATTATTCAAGGAAAGTATGCTCATTTAGATGTATAAATTTCGTGTTTCCCTAACAGCTATGATTGACTACCATGGGAAAGATCCATTAGATCGACGAATAAATAAGAAACCTCGATTACAATTTTGAAACGGCCTCAAAACGTGATGTCTTCCATAAACCTCAATGAATACCAGTTTTCTGACAAATATCGCAATACACGTATTAAAATATATCAACCTACTTCTGTTTATATAAATACTCACTTTTATTTCTGGTACCATCCTCATCCTCATCATCTTCTCCTCCCTTGAGAGTGTGCTCCTTGTTCTCATCAATAATCTTATCAACTTTAACTTTCGAGAGGGTATCATGCTGATTTTTAACCATTCTAGTTATGGTAGTTAGTAATATACGAATAAACTTAGTTTCTACGTAAGAGAGAATCTGTTTGGGCGTTAATCCGAATGTAGATTTCAAATACTTTTTAGGAAGAAGAGAGAGTTTGAGTTTTACCTTGCGGAACCTACAAAATTAGAATCATTGATTATCCATCATTCTAATAATATATATTTCAGTTATGGGGAGTGGCGATACAGTACACCATCGCTAATTCCGAACAGCACTGTCGCAATGTAAAATAAATCGTTAGGATTAGCGAAATACGTTGAAAAGGCTGCCAAAGGTTGGCCCTGTTCGGATTAGCAAGGGTCTACTGATAAGATTAACAATATATACATCCTTGACATTAGCCTCTTAAAGTGAGGAATTCTATAACTTTTCTTGAATTATAATATTGTGTTAAATTAAAAAATTTCTAGTTATGTAGCCAATAGACTGGGAGTGCAGCTCGAGGTCATCTCCCAACAAGAGTTACACTAAAAATATGTGATATCGGTTGTGATTAAATCATCAATAAAGTGATAATGAATTTTTTGATAATAAATTGTACTACAAATTATCAACCTACATTCGCCCCCACGCAAGTTGACTACAACAAGATATCAGTATCAGTCCACACTACGTTTATCGTGAAATGAATAAAAACAGATTTTTATCATATAAGAATACGTATTACAATTATTTCATCAACTCATTGCTATCAATTTGCTGAACAAAAGGTAATTGAATTTTATTTTGACATGAAGAATATCGGGAATATATGCTTGTTGCTAGGTTTGGTAATATGTATGTATTATTATGTTGTGGTTGTCGATTCGAGTTGCGGAAATGGAGCAGGATATTGTAATGATTATTATTCCTATATGAGGTGTTACATCTCCAATAATGACACTCAATTGATGAAAGCACTGGTGTATAGTTGCGGCAGCCAGAGATCTACACTTAGAACTATGTATATATATAAAAACTACTACTCGACGACATACGGAGAATTTACTATAGACCTAGATCTACCTTATAATATACAACTGCTGTACTTGTACAATAGCAGAGATTCAGAGAACATGCGTTTAACTACATCTAGTCAAAATACCGGCTTAACTAGGATATATTGTAGCTATCGTGTTGAACTTGAGTCGTATAACTTCTTTAATAACTATACAGGCCTCCAGAGTATATACATTAGTTATCTTGAATCAAAAACGGCACCATCGTTCACAAATCTTCATTATCTGACTTATCTTTCCGCTAGGATAACGGGTCCAAACTCACAAACATTCGATAGCACAATTGTCAGTGGATTATCAAACTTGAAGTTTATAGACCTTGTCTCCTCGTATTTCAATGGTATAACTAAAGATGCATTTAGAAACTTGGTAATGTTGACTTATTTAAACTTGGGCTCGAACAAAATAAGATTCATTGAAGATGGCGTCTTCACAGAAATGCCAAATATGCTACAACTCTCTCTAGCAAATAATAAAATTAGGTCTGCTTCGAGGAACGTTTTTGTTGGTCTAATTGCTTTGACCTATTTGAGTTTGTCTGAGAATCGAGGATTTCCTACTGCAGCGTTCTTACAAACAAAATCTGTTGAAGAGCTACACATACAGTATAATGATTATCAAACACTCGACTCGATTATTTTCCAACAAATGAACTCACTAATTAATCTATATGTAGACAATCCACTTACATGTGACTGTAATTTAGAGTGGGTGTCACGTGTATCTCAATTTGGCATAGGTATTTACTATGGAGAATGTTTTGAACCATATAACGTATTCCATGAGGATATTACTAATCCCCAGCTGTATGTAAATTGCTCTCAATCTGAATCACTTCAGTGCTTCGACAAGTCTAATACTTGTCCAATTAATCAAATATGCCAGAATACAGAAGACAGCTATTTCTGTGATTGTCCCATAGGATATGAATTGAATGCCATAATTCAATGTGGAGATATCAACGAGTGTGAAGAGGTAACCAATTGTACCCAGGCCTGTGAGAACACAGATGGTTCGTACTATTGTGTGTGTGACGTAGGATACGAACTAGCTAGTAATGGATATGATTGTGATGATATTAATGAGTGTCAGGAATGGAATGGAGGCTGTGAGTTTGGGTGTAGAAATACGATTGGTTCGTATCAGTGTTATTGCCAAAATGGACACGAACTGCACAACGAAACTCATTGCGAGGAAGGTGTAGAATGCGAATTGATGGGTGAAAGCTGCATTAATCTCTTGGAGAGTAATTATCTTTGTAAAGGCGGATTCAATCTTTCAATCTCTAACTATTCTTGTCCAAACGTCAATTCACAAGGAAATCTTCAACTAAATCAAACATCTCCATGTATTCCAATACAAACTGAATCTCAATGGATAATACCAACAGCTATTCTTATGGGTATTTCGTTGGTTGCCAATGTTATTCTAATATTTGTGATTATTATTATTTTCATTTACTTTGTTAGGAAGGATAGCAAAATGCTAAAACTCCTAAAGGCCGAACAAACACAAGGGGCTAATTTCTACAGAAATGACAATAATGAATCATTCTATAATTGCGTGGATGAATTACGAAATCTAGATGAAGTCAAAGAAACAGATACTCCAGAGTATGGAGCAATGAGAAATGATAATAACAACAATCCGGACCTTCTGGCAGAAGATTATCCAGGAAATATGCAGGATGAAAATGTGAGATATCAGATGAGCTGATTCACCAGTGAACTTTACTTTATATTTACCTGAGGGATTAAACTATAGGTTAGCCCTCATGTTTTGTATATTTAGGCTTCCCCAGTAAACTAATGTATACTAGATACTTACTCTAACTCTGTAATCTTACCTACCCAGAGATTATTTGCGAATAAATTAGTATTCCATATCATTCCTATGTTCATAAAAGTGTCCAGCCGACACGGGGTTAGTTTCTTATGTTTTGTTTAGGAGGGCGCTAAGCCCTCTGACCTCACAAATTACACCAAACAGCCACCAAAATTTCGGGATCCCTGAGTTTAATAATATCAAAATTTGAATATACATTCCCGGTTACCTCTATGTCCTGATTACGGTTGAAGTGAAGTTCTAGCATAACTTTTGGGTCAAATTCAAATTACTCGAATAAATTGATGAAGGACATTCACAGAACAGTTAAAATTAAAAGTGGAGAATGGGGGTATCAGAATATTCGCGGTCACGAATCTCCTCTTATAGAGGTTATCTATAGGTTATTAGAGAAATTAATCGTACTAGTAATTCTGGGAAAATTAGTATTATATAAAGGTTGATGTATCTTTATCACATACCTTGAGTGTGAGGCATCAGAAACGATACTATCAAACACTTCAAACTTCTCTAGCACTTCTTCAACTGTAATCTTCTTGAGAGACCTCTCTACTTCTTGCGCTATATTCTTATCAAGTCCTTTCAACAGCGGGATCTCAATACAGGGTGTGCTTATCTTACCAGAAGCAGTCATAATAATTTCCCTCAAACGTGGTATACCTAGGGTTACGTTCATTTCACCACGCCCTGCGAAATGAAATGTATTTAGTGTCATCTGTGTAGAAGGTTCCCCGATTGACTGAGCTGCTAACAGCCCCACAGGATCTCCAGGCTGACATAGAGAGTTAAGATACTTCAATTCCATACATGTGCGGAATTCTTCTGGAGTTATGTCAGCTGTTGTATCGAATTCAGTGGAGAGATAGTTTGAAATCAAACACTGCATTTTCTCAGATATGCTACCTTTAAATAATTAGAGTAATGCAGTATAAATCAATATTATACTTCGCATTCGCCCATATTTGCTTATCACCAATCGATATTGGGAAAAAGTTACAGTTTATATACAAATACCAAAGAAAGAAATTGTCAGTATTTTCACTCACTGTAACGAAATTTCAACAAATAAATCAACAAATAAATATCTAGAATCATATTTAGCTGACTATTTCTAACTCAAAACTGCTGCTTCGTTTTGACGTTTGTAGGAGTTAATGAATTATAACTTCACTCTCAGCCCTTAATATTCCTACTGGGCTTACACTCGGCTGAATGGACTATTGAACAGATAATTTATACGTACCTGCTATAAAATTTCTCATACAAAATAACCAACAGACTATAAATACACTTACCTATATGGACATCAGGTTGATAAACACTCTGCACAGTATCGTAACAAGTTTGAGAATATTTGTAATATCTATCCATCTCATCTTCAGTCAAATGATACCAGTGATCTACTGCAGCTAATTGCCATAGCTTTCTATAGTTTAACTCTGGCATTTCTATATCTTGACTAGAGTCAATACGAAATCCTTTACTATACTGACTGTAGAAGGTTAGAAATGGATTAGCTTGACTGCTTTTACACAAAAGATACTCAGAATTAGTGCTATTTAGCTTACGAGCGCGCTTGCTAACTTTCGCATTAATCTTGTCAATATATTCCCTTGCCAAACCTGGCTTAAGTTGCGGAACAGCTGATTCTGATAATAACCTACGATTCATCGCAGTTATATTTTTTGTAACAAATCTAAACTGTTCTGGATTTAAATAGGCCGTGTATTCAGGATTGATACCATCTTCTCCATACAAGAATTGTATCACAGAACCATCGCTATCTCTCACAGTCAGATCGTAATTAACCTTTAATCCCTCCAAATGTTTCACTAAACAGCGCTGTAAGTATCCACTACGACTTGTCTTTACAGCTGTATCAATTAGGCCTTCGCGACCTGCCATGCAATGAAAGAAGTACTCGCGTGGAGATATACCAGTTAAAAATCGGCCGCTCACAAAACCGCCTGCTTTCAAATTTAGGTCGTATGGTTCTGAGCAGGGTAAGGAGCGTCCTGACGTCATGAGAGGAGGTCTAGCACCCTCTAACTCTATCTGACCGAGTAAAGCCGATATCTGTAGTCTATTAACAGCTGATCCTTTAGCTCCAGCGTCTACCATTAAATGTAATGCATTATGTGGGAAGGCTTTCAGATACATTGTGTTTAGTTTTGTGTTCAGTTCGTTGTTGATTATATTGGCTTGCTTTTTGAATGCCATATCAGCTCGAACTTTCGCAGAAGGGCCTCCAGTTAGATAGAGCTGTTTATACTTTTCGCGTAGAGTCGCTTCATCGTCATTTTCTGCAGAAAATAATTCTCTAGCCGCGGTTATTCCAGCTGTTTCTGATTTAGCCAGGATAGAATCGCGAAGTTTCTCACCTTCCTCAGTCAATAGGAGATCTTGTATGCCCATAGTAAATCCATGGTACTGTAGAAATACTGTGAATAACCGCGCGAAAGCTGACAAAAGCTTGCTAGAAACAACAGACCCATACAACTCATGACATCCATGTACAAGACCAAACTGAGAAGAACCAAATTGGCTCTTATCCAGAACTCCACATAGAAGCTCTCCATTCTGAATAATCACCTCATTTTCACTCATGTGCCGTTCTTGACTCCATAGCATACTTCCTGTTTTAGTCTTACCCTGTAATGATATCAATTCTTCACTTTTTGGTAGTAAATTCATCAGGATAGTGGATATGACTTGTTTCCCTGACCATCTCTTTTTAGGTTTAATCTGGCAGGGAGGGATTAGAATAATTCTATGATTGAATTCAGGTAGTGCAGAGTAGACTAATTGCTGGTATAATTGTACATCCAACATTCTACCTCTAATGGTTAGCAACACACCCCCAATAACATGATCCTGTATCAGTCCGCTTAAAGGTGACCCATCCTTTGGTGTTAGATATTGATGTGGTGTAGAAAGTAGATTGATAGCTTCAGAACGAGCGATTTGGTTCTGTGGTAAATGAATATTCATTTCATCACCATCAAAATCTGCATTATAAGCCTTACAGTTAGCATAGTGTAGTCGTAATGTCTTCTCATCGGATAATACACGTGCTTTATGAGCCATAATAGAAGGTCTATGTAGAGTAGGTTGCCGATTTACTAATAGGATATCTCCGTTATGTAAATGTCTGTGTACTTTCTTAGAGACTTGTGCCTTACCGAGTGTGGATGGTGTTAAAAGTTGTCTAGCGATTGCTTCACGTTGTGATTTATTTTTCGCGTTTAGGAGGATACGTGTTCCGTCAGAATCTTCAACATGTGTTGCACCTGGATGTACAAGAGGCCCGTTTACAATAGCCTGTCTCAGATGTTTCACATTCCAAGGCGTCACAGGTTCAGGAAAAGTCAAGTTTGTAGCAAATACCATTGGAATTCCTATTTCGTCAACGTCTATATTCAAGTCTGGGGATATAACAGATCGAGCTGAGTAGTCAACTCGTTTCCCCATCATGTGCTGTCTGAATAATCCCTGTTTATGTTCTAATAATTGACGAATTCCTGTAGATATTTTCTGTGTTCTTATATAATTCAAATCTGAGTCGAAGAATCCATTCACAGAATTCTGTAATTGTCCCCAAATATATTGAAATTGCTCGTAATCTTTGGTTGTTTTATCTTCTTTCTCTTTCAAGTCTTTCATTGCTTTTTGCATCTCTGTAACACGAATGAGAATGTTCTTAATATTGGCAGTTTGTGGGCCCTCGTATGACTGTCCGTTAAAATGAGCCATGGGTCTACAATTACTTGGAGTAACTGGTAATATTGACAGGAAGAAAATACTATGGTCAAATTTTTGACCTGCATTTGACTTAGAATAACCGTTAAAAAGCGCGTTTATTAAACTAGTCTCCGATTGCCACAACTGTTGCATATGTTCTCTCACCTCCAATGGAGTAATGAGGACATTCGTAGTGCACCATTTCATATCGATTTCTTTTCGTGAAATTAACAGCTCTTCTTCCTCTTGATCTGTCATATCAGAATTATCTAACGAATTAGTATGGACTTTATCCCAGGCATCCAAATATCTCTTAACTTTTCTACCAGACAAAGGCATTAGTGAGAATTTAGAACAGAAATCTTGTCTCACAACACGAACAGGTGCTTCACAGTTTTTACAGGTTGTAGCAGCCCCCGAGGCGCGTAACAGATCGTTAATCAGAGTATTCTTGTACTGTTTTACGTGACGTGTTTCTCTCTCATCTATTTCCTCAGTATCTCCTAACTTATCTGCTATAATAAGATCAATTGCTTCCTGGATATTATCAGGATTAGATTCCTTCATTTCCTCGCTTAAAATTATTTCTTCTAACTGTATAGCTTCAGGTACAAAACCTGCAGAAGCAAGCCTCAACTTGCCTTCAAGCATAATCACATCAAGTGGAGATTTGAATAGGAAACGGTGACAGACGAAACAACTCTTTTTCAATAATTTATACAAGAGATGGAACATGACTGGGTTATACACTATCAAAGGTAGTTGAATATGTCCGAAATGTCCTGGACAGAAGGAAGCACGTAGTCCACATGTTACACATGATTCGTTATTGTCCATTGGACCTAATGCTGAATCATGTGCTCCTCCTGGTAATGGGTAGAGCAGAGAATCAAATATTACAGGATTGTATATCTTCTGTACACTGAGTTTCTTGATTTCTTCATCAGAGTAGAAGGAGAGAGATACCTTGTCTATCTCTACATGTGTTATAATATTAGGGACTACTCTTGCATCACACATGTTAATTCTACTAAAATTATAATGGTAGGGAACTTTTGGCTAGTTAAACTAGTTACCGGTATATTAGTAAACAAAAAATTTATACAAATGTATATATACATTGGGTGGAACCTGTATAAACCGACAGTATTTCTGATCTGAATGGCCTTGCGAAAATACATATTCACCTGCACAATCCGACCATTTGCTAAACCGACAAAATTTCATGTCCAAACGAGTGCAGGTTTATGAAGGTTCAACTGGATATGTATGATTGTAGCTCACTGTATAGACAAAGTTATAGTCTAATAAACTTTCATAAACTTGAGTGTCAAAACTAACTGTTTTCCCAAACTATTCAGAATACGAAATTCTATATGCAACTCGGAACATATTGAAATAACATGAGCAAATTCTGTGGAAGAAATCAAGATCGGCCAGTTGTGTAATTTCATTTACTATTCAAAGCTTGATAATCATGCAGACATGACGCAAAATAAACTACAGAAAACATATTCACATTAATGAATTATCTTATAATTGAGGTCAACAGATCTCTCTACTGAACAAGAGCAAATGATCTGAAACGATGTGCAAATATCTTTTGGATTGAGTCAATTTGTTCCTTTGTAATTCCATGACAATTCTTCTTCAATTCCTCTGGAGTGATAGAAGATAGTTGATCAAGATTTCGTAGATAAGTTGCCAAACCTAAGGCAACTGGTGGATTAATCCTAGGGATACAACATAGGAATTTGAAAAGGGACGTGTCAATTTGTGTAAGAGATCCGATAATCTTATGACCTCGCTTCGCTTCTTTTTTCGACAAAGAAACAAGAATGTCAATAGTATTCTGTTCAGATCCACTATACAAAACTGATAGTCTAGATTTACATAATCTAGCTAGATTCGAAAGGAACAACTGATTCCTTGATAATACACAGGGTTTTATAGCTCCATGTAATTTTGCATTGAAACGGTCTTTTTCAATGATAATACTACCTCTCTCATATAACTCACACATACTACGAGCTCTGTCGATTATTTTCTGAGTCGAATTTGGCTGTGATAAATCTGAAAAGTTTTGTCGATCAACTGCCATCCTCGAGCTAACTACATAACTACATTGTTTAAGCGAGTATACTTGTATAATAATATTATGTTTAATACGTAGAGAAGAGAGGATTTGAGAGCCAGACACCTCACGACTATCTGCGAATATTATAAGAGGAGAATCACTGTCATTTAAAGATGACGTCATAACAGCGGCGTGTGTAGTTTTGTTTGAATAAATTGGTGAATTAAATGTACTTGAAAATGATTCAATCTGAATAGATTTTCTAGGTAAACATATTGGAGATGGTGATGTAGGCAATAATTGTGTAGGTTGCGTAAGTTCTTTTGGTGTGGAGAGCACAGGAGTAGAAGTTGTTGTTGTTGTTGAAAGGGACAGTGTTGAAGGTTTACTAAAGGGTTCAGTAGGAGGGCTTGTGGGTTGGTTGTTAGTTAGAAAATCAGTATCAAGATCTTTGGGAGCAATATCTTCCCACCAGTCATCCATTCCTAATGAGTCAGCATTCGAATGATTGTTTAACATAAAATTAGATGTACATTTGCATATAAATGATGATTCAATATAAATCAGGAATAATCATTATAGTATAATGACAACAATCCAAATTCTGATTAGCTTAACATTTGACTAATTATCTTAACTCCTCAATACAGATATGAATATATAGTGAGGTTAGCCGTATTGTGAAATTACCCTGACATTTTCCTTCAATAATTACTAATATTAAATATAACAATTAATATATCCAATTATGGTATAGTAGAAATCGGATAAGACGTAGCCCTTCAGGAAACAAAATTTAGTAATATGTTCTAAACCAAGTACGTCTTATCCGAATATTCTTCCTATACAATTAGTACTAAAATAGAAAAACCGTATTGGAGAAAAGTAAGTCATAAGCCGAGTACGTACTAACTGAGTTCCCAGTTGCAATAATATGGAATTTCATACAAATTACTCACCAAGCGAAAATGTCGGATTTTCAGGAGGAGATATGTTCACTTTCGAACTATTATCTTTGTCTACAATTAATTGCTTATGCTCCTCAATAGAATCAAATACTTCAAGATCACCTAACCATTCATCCATGCCAAGAGAGAAGCTCGCCTCAACATGCTCCTTATTATCAATACTACCTGCTAATAACAGCTCAACAGTATCTTCTATTAGAATAACTGAATTATCAGGTTTAACCTGTTTAACTGATCTTGGTGGAGTAAATATTGTATCAGCATTTGATTTTTTGTTTGCTATAGATTCAAAGTATAATCTCTCTTCTTCTTCTTCATCTATGGGACCGTACACTTCTTCAGCTTCAATATCGCCTGAAGAATCTGTGATTATTGAATCAAATTGTCTCTCATTAAATCTATAATATATCATGAAATAATGCGAAAGTAGATAATGGAATTCTATGAAACAGAATTGATTAATAATTAATCATTTAACCAATTAGAATATGAATAGTGAGCTAAGGTCAATAAATTCGAACTTACATGGTAAATATATTAATATTAATTCATATTATAAGCAAGTGACAAGGTAAGATATAATTATTAATAATTACAGAATAGTGAAAAATTATCAAATTTCACCGCATTATGTCAGATTAATATCAAAATTTGGAACGGTAAGAATCAAAAGAATGGAAAATATTTGGACTCTTGGAAAGAATTTGGGGAATTTCAAATAGCTATTGGGCAAAAGAGTATCCCTTAAAAAATCATCGTACGTAATTCTATGTATTATCAAATGTGATTATTAAAAATTATTCAAAAAAGAATCAAACACGCCTCTTACTGGCACACGAACTAATTATGGTTATTCGGCCTTATAATATTAACTACCCTTACTTGGTGCTTTTATCGGAATTACCTTGAAAATGTGCTTACATTATAGAAAGGGTGGTATATTGTCCTGTGTGCCTACTACTCTAGTATTTGCGTAATCGATGTAATGGGAATATTAATGATTCAATTTGTGATGATTTAGAGTAATTAATATATTGTTGATATATATAATTACCGTCCAGGAGGCGCCAGTAAAAATCTATGACTATATAAGGAATGGTCACAGTTCTTACATAAAATGGTAATTCCATTAGAAATCATACGGGTATCGTCCCTCGTGTTTTTGTC
Organism: Oopsacas minuta; assembly: GCA_024704765.1. NCBI lineage: Eukaryota > Metazoa > Porifera > Hexactinellida > Lyssacinosida > Leucopsacidae > Oopsacas > Oopsacas minuta. The sequence continues at coordinate 41,629 of JAKMXF010000024.1, read as the reverse complement.
AGCTACCTTCTCAATGTAGAATATTTTGAAAGATAATAAATTGTGTAAAAATATTTATAGTAGAAAGACAACTTCGTGTAATGTAATTGTTGAAAAAATGGGTGTAAAACCAGATCTACCTGTATGCCAATTTATACGACGAATCATAGAATTCACTTCGGTTTAAGCTCAAATTTCGCAATTATTAATAAACAATTGAAACTCGACACATTTGCTTTTGCTGAGGGTTATATCAACTTTGAGGAAGATTACTATGATAAATTCTTTGTAAGAAATAAAACAACAAAAATGTAAATTCCAATGAAAATTATTGCCAAATGCTTCAATAACCATTAAAATGTACTACATCATATTTCAGAGTATTTTACGTGAAATATTAATTATGACATAATTCATAAATAATTAGAGTTTATTCAACATCCTAAAAACCTGCGAAAACTAAAATATTGTACAATCGAAAGGAAGTTTATGGATGCAATATCATTAAAACAAATTATACTTGAGGAGTAGTAAAGTACAGAACGACATAACCTAATAAGGAGTTTCGCAAACATTGAATGTTATTGTTGAAGGTTAATCTCATTTTTGTGGTATCAATAACATGATGAGTAGGAGAGCTTGAATCAGCTAATACCTACAACCAATATTGGTATTGTAGTTGATAAGATAATGCTGCAATAATATATGATTAGTTTTCAGCAGAAGTGTGTAGCCAACAAGAAATTGATAAGGTAATTTCAAGATGTGACGGATGAATATAATTAAGAAATAACTAAAAAGCATTCCAATTATAGAATTGTGTAAAATAGAATTACAAAGCTGATATTCAATTGTTTACAAGTTCAATTATTTCCTGGTACATACATAGCTCTAGAATAAAATCTCAGCGGATGATTATTGCCCTAGTGCAGCGGTTCCCAATCTTTATCAGCCGTGGACCCCCTATACCAACTTTAACATATCTCGTGGAACCCCTCCCATAGACTGTGGACCCCTTCTATCGTCCGTGGATCACCAAGGGGTACATAGACCCCAGGTTGGAAACCGCTGCCTTAGTGTATAGAATGCTATAGCTATACATGTTATTATTATGATTTTCACCTATTTGTCGTGAGATCTCATCGAGAAAGGGAGGATAATAATAACTAGAACCATAATTTTAGCGGCTATAAAGCTGAATATTCGAATCTTTAGAATGTACACAATATTTGCCCTCAAAAGTAATATTCCTCAGAAAATTCCTCGTTATTGCTTATAAAATATATTTATGACGAACATTCTATGAGGTTTATTTCCAATTTTCTGAACCAATAAAATAAACTCCATTTTCGCATTAATAGTATGAATTACAATAAAAACAATTCTTATAATATTTCACATATAAGTTACAAATTTGTATTGTTCATAACCACATGTAGTCATTGAGTTTGTTTTCTATAGGAGAATTGTAGGTCTTCGTATAGATCTTCACTATAGCATAGGTCCTCACCTAATACAGTGCTCTTATCATTGCCAGGTGGAGGTTGTAGTGAGACAATGTTTGTGTCGTTAAACATTCTACACAATTCGGTGAAGGAAGGACGTTTGTCTGCCTCAGGGTGCCAGCATAGAACCATGATTATATATATGTCACGAGGGCAACCAGTTGGAGGTTGTAGTAAAATTGATTGATTGAGTTTGTTCACGACTGAATTGAGTTTATCAAAAGGCCATGGTTTCGAGCCTAAACTCCAAATTTCGAATAGAACCATTGCAAAGCTCCAAACATCACTCTTTGAATGGAATTTCTTAAAAAACACAGATTCAGGTGCTGACCATTTCAAAGGGATTACAGCTGTGTCATTCATTTTGTAATAATCGGAATCCATTAAGCGTCGAGTCATGCCAAAATCCGCAATTTTACACTCATTCTGCGTATCAAGCAGAATATTTCTAGCAGCAAGATCACGATGGATGAATCCTTTCTGTGAAAGGTATGACATACCCAGTGCAATACCTCTACAAAATCCAAGGAAAATACCAGAGATTTCACCAAAAGGAAGTGATGCCCTCTTTCTGAGATTAATAAGATAGTCTCTCAGTTGTATTTCCATTAGCTCTGATATTATTAACTTTGGTTCAGAAAGGGTTACTACACCTATAAGCTTCAAGACATTCACGTGATTAAACTGGCCTATTATTGCTGCTTCTTGTAGGAAGGATATGTTCTCTTGTTTTCCTAGGGATTCATTCAATAGTTTGATCGCTACTGGTATCTCACCAATTGGTGTCTCTAGTGTACCTTTCCAAACATCTCCAAATTCACCTTTTCCGACTAAATTGAATAGTTTCAGATTTTCTGGCTTAATTTCCTTGTAACGAGATCGATGCATTTGATCAAAGAGAGATGGAAAGTCCTTCCCTGGCTCCCAGTATGTCATAGGGGATTGTGTAGGCTTAGGAGCAATAGGCGGGGGAGTCTTCTTCCTCAAAGAGCTACCTGTACAACCATTAACTTTACTCTCCCTATCTTTCGCACTAGGAACAATTACAGCATAACTAGGAGCTATAGCTTCGTCATTGTTGTCATGGAATTCTTGTATTTGAAAGTACATACCAGATATATTACTGTGAATAGAGTAAGTGTGGTTGTTAACGCGATATGTGTCAGGAAAACGGTTCCGTTGAATGGAGATCGGTACCCGCATTGGTTGTCTGGGTATTTCGTAAGGTCGAGCAGCTTGTACTCTAGGTAGACAGTCATAAGGTGCTTCATACTCATTTGTTGGGACGGAAGGGGCTTGAATTGAAGTAGAGATTGCATTTGGTGCTGGTAGAGTAGAACGTGCTTCTGGGTCAAAACGACGAGATGGAAATCCTGGTTTTTTATTCTTACGATTCATAGCTCTTACAACGAAACAGATAACACAGAATAGACTGATTGATATCACGAATATTATCAGTAGAAATACTACATTGACTGAAACAAGAATTATTATGAATACTTCTTCACTCAAAGTCTCGTTATTGCGAGTGAAATTATTGAATACATTAACGCTAGTGCCAGTTGTAGTAGTAGCAGCAGGATTGGTGATTTCAGGGAGTTCAGAGGTTAGTTCGGAAACAAACATCGTTGTAGATTGCAGACCGTTATCTTGACAAGATTCATACAATCGAGTCTTTCCAGCTGGACAATATGGCCTACCATTTATATCATCTCGCAGACAAGTTGACTCACAAGTACGATTGTATTGACATAATGGACCAGTGAATTCTGTTTTAATACATGCACAAAATGACATTGTACCGAAAGCAATACAAACACCCTCATTTTTGCAGTCTAGCATAGTAGCTCCGGGAACATTCTCACATTTATTTGATTCAGAAATATCAACATTTCTGTAATCACAAAAATCTCCATAAAATCCTTCATCACAAGCGCATTCTGGACCTTCAATACAAATACCATTACGACAAGTTTGAAAACCAAAGCAATTGACTTTGTTACCGTAAACGAAAGAAAAGTTAAAAACTGTTACCAACAAGAATAAATAAAAAAGGGATTGCATTTTCGTGAATTCAGGCAGAATCAAAAATATATTACAATTTCAAGATTGTTAAAAATTATGAATTTGATAAAATCTTTCTATTCACTGGCTTATATACTTATCTATTGCATTGAGACTATGTTAGTATTCTGGGAGCTTTTCTGGGGTTTTGTATAATAGTTACATTAATGGACTTTGGAATTTAACTATTAGGTACTATTTTCAATTCGATAGATTGAGTGTAAATAAATGCGTATATTGGATCATGTCATATAATTTGTCCCCAGAAAAACAAGTATGAGTTACATAGCTTGTACTTCTAGTGAGGTTTGCAAGAAGTAGCATCCTAGAAGCCTGATACAAGTATCGTAATTGTAATGGTAATTAGATAGGGTTAAAGTCTATAGGGTTAATCATTATTTCCTAGAGCTTAACAGTCATTTGATCTAGAATACATGCAATCTGACAATTCAATTCTCGTTAAGTTAATTGGTCAATTTCGGTCAATTTTCTTATAATGTATATTTATAGTGGTAATATTTATGTGAATGATAAGTATAATTATGCAGAAAACACCACAATTAAGGATTTAAGGAAGTTTAAATATTAAATACGTCCGCTATAATATACTAATAACATTTCTAGAAATGTTTATTATTTAATAATAGGGCTCAAAATGATCACAATATTATCTGAGATTATTACGTATACAGATATAATGTAGATCATTGGATATGATTGCCAATAAACTAGGGGGAAAAGAAATAGTTTGTATAAGACGGATTATAAGAATTAGAAGTAAGGAGGACGGATAACTCATCTACACCGAAAAAGTGTGCGCAGCCGCTCGTTTTAACACAAATTTCGAATGGTGAACTTATATGGAGTAGTCTGATAACTGTTCAAGTCTATAAATACATACCAATTGATAATACAGTATAAGTCAGGTTTTTTTGGTAGTTTTTGTCATTTAATGACCTGTTTAGAAAGTGTTAAATCGAACTATTATTACAAAATCAATAGTGTTTTGTCTGTTATTATTTTACCCTAGAGCTGCTAAATTCAATTGGACCAAATAGGGAATTTCTGCTGTATTAATAAACTCTCGGGAAATAGGTCCACAGTGTAATGCGGAGTAATAATATGCGAAACTATTAGCATTACCAAATGCCAGCTGTTTAACAATACACTACCACTATTTAATTAGCATACTAAGCCATATTAACATAGAAGTTACTTTTTAGTTAATTATCAAACTCACTTGAGGATATTCTTCCCAGCAGTAGCTAGTGTCCTGTGTCTCTTAGGATCAATAACCAGTTTACAGGCTTGATTTATAGGAGGGGAAATAAGATCATGAACATATCTAGCATACATACTAGACTCATTAATGCCTGTAGCACTACCACTTGTATCAGCTATCAAACGTGATATAACACTGATTTCTTCAGTATTTGTGTCTGCGTTAGATGTACTGGTTGTAGGAAGGGATTGAAATGAATCTTGAGAATATTCTCCATCACTCTCAATTGCCTCGTGATCAATAAAATAATTCAGTTTTCGTTTTTTCTTGGGGTTATTCACTACTGTGGCAACTGGACTGAATTGTGATGAAATTATTTGACGTTTGAATTGGAATTTACGTTTTCTACATAGACTTTTTAGAGCTTCATTTTCAGAATCAGATGACTCGAAATTTGGCGTTTTTGCTTTTCTACGAACTCTATTGGTGTTTCCATTAGCAGGACCAGGGATATCCTCAAGAAAGGATGATGAAGTGATCGGGTTCAACATAGGAGATATTGTAGTGCAGTTTTTAGGATTCTCATTGGATCTAACAATACAGATGACGTCAGGATCAATAAAATTAGATGATTTATTTGGAGTACTTGTTTTTGACAACATACTAATCCCTGGTCCATTTATAGATGAATCATACTGTAGGGGAGAAGCGAGCGTATGTTTTGGGGCAACATGGATGTCAAAACTTGTCTGAATAGGTGTATTATTATTCGAGGTGTTACCATCAACAAATACAAGTTCCACTGATTCTTCATCCATGATGTTGATCTTATTTGGTGAACTGTGGATTGATTGATCAGTTGATTCTTCCAAAGATAAAGGAAGAACAGGTTTATTTCTTGTGTAACGAGGTGTGTTTAATAAATCTTCAATAGAATTAACTGAATCTTCGCATTGAGCTGGTGGAGGTGATGGAAAATTTCGTGATTTGTGTGCCTGACTGTCATCAGAGTTTATTTCATCGGAAGATGATTCGAGTGCGAAAATTTTCTGCCTAACAGTAGCTGAAGCGAAAGGATGATTCATATCAATATTATCTGGTTTATCTGGGAATTTAATAATATTATCGGTACCGGTTGGAGTTATAGAATGTTCTATGTCTGAATCAGAATTAGAATTATCTATTTTAGTGTGTTTCTTCTTATTTCTTGGTAAGTGAGATTTTGAAGGTATCTTATTGATATTTGTTCTAGAAAGAGAATAGCTAGTCAATATGTTATAGTTGTTATACATCAATTCGGTAATGGAAATGTTTGTGTAGGGAAATTTTGAAATGGCAGTTCGCGTCCCAATACTGAGCTATTCATTTTGGGGTTTCAATGTTTAGAGAAATTTTCTGTTAATTAATCCACATAAGCCAATTTCTTTTCAATTAAATCAGTATACGTACTCACGTTAATACGAAACCTGTAATATTTTTGGGGCTGTTCAAACGTTACATAACGCAAAATTTCCTAAAATTTGACCTCTTACCTTGGTAGCGTTACATAATGTTTGAACGGACCCTTTTAATCATTATCGATTGTATTATTTTTCCCTAAATACTTTTTAATGAATATTACAGTTTAATACATAGACCTGTAAGAGATCTATGTTCCCTTGGTGCCCATAGAGTTTGTACATAAAGCAGATAATCAATTAATCATTGCTAACCTTAAAGTCAATTGGGTTAATCCGGTGTGTATAGACTGATCCTCGTGACTATCTGTTCTATCAATCTGTAGAGCAGCTCTATGCTCATCTGCTGCTGTATCAGAATTCTTAAGATTATCTATTGTTTTTATACAATCAATGAGAGATTTAGAGGCTGTAGAATGAGATATAGTACCCGTCTGTATGCTAGACTGCCAGTCTAACCATTTAGAACAATCTACTGGTTCTGTATTATCCGGAACAGGGATAGAACTGATTTCTGTAGAATAGAGATAGTAAATATCAAAATAATTTGTATTTCTTTCGAGTTTCGATGAAATATTGAATTCCGTATTCTGCTACAAATATATACGAAATCTGACAATATTCTATTTGAACTGAATGCAGGCGAGAATATTTGGGTTTTTAATGTAAAAAAAGTAGGAAAGATTCGAAAGTCAAAAAAGTACGAACATTATTGTGGTAAATGTAGAACCTAGTGCTAATCTTTAGTGTTCCGATTCATTACGAGCGTCACACTTAGAACGGAATCGATTGAACTTAATCATATTCGTATTTCTTACTTTCAACCGAGTATTCATTGTATATAAATTGAATTGCTAAATGTACGAAATATGTTTTTTAATTGCAGTCCATGGTACATAAATCTATACTATATTACCTCTACGCTGTTGTTCATCCATTAGAAATAGCATTGGCCTATGACCTGTGTAAGCAGATAATCTCTGTTGTATTCTAAGAGTATCATTCTGACTCAAACAATACTTAACTGTCCATCTATTCAAATCCTCTTTAGATAGACTAAATTGATCTCTGTTCTTATTAAACTCGCTAGCTGCAGATGAAAATCCTGGATAGTTCTCAAGAATCTTTTTACCTTTCTTATTATTACGGAGGCCCCGTGAAAATATAGCCGGGGGTATTTTCTCTTCTTCTTCCTGCTGTTGCTGCTGGAGATAGAGTTTACTAGGTTGTGGTGATATGTGTTTTGGAACCATTTTAGGAGAGTCTCTGTGGAAGTTAAGATGTTTATGACCTTCTGTTACTATCTTATAGATGTGCTTTTTCGAAGTTTGACACTTCTGATAAGCTTGTTCCTCCTTGCCTTCAGAGAGTAGCATTACGATACGACCTTCCCTCTTGCGACCTAGTACAAAATGAAATAGAAATGTCCTTATGAGCGATATATCCACTGTTTTATTATTTAATACAATTATTATTGTCAGTGAAAAGCAACAATGTGAAATATTATACGTAGGCCATAGCTATGATTAGGCGTAATAATTCACAGATCCTATAAGATATGTTAGTGGGAAAAGTCTCACATTAAAATATGGCAAGAAACAAATCACACATGCTGGTTGTGCGCGGATCTTGCTGGATATCTTGCCAAATGAACGAGTGTTATTCATACGTGTGCATAGGGCTATTGCATCAAGGAATGATAGTAGGTAGAGCAGTCCTTATAACTCTTAATAATGGAGGTTTAAGCAATATCACGACTGTGTTATATTCGTTTAGTATAATATTTGTTATTGCAGGTATTTTGTGTGACTTGATTGTGCATTGTGGATCAATATGTACAAAACCCGCTGCTATATTTCTTAACCTCATTTTTTTGTGGTAATCATACTGGGATTTATCCGTATCATTAATGAGATTGCCCTGCTGCATTCCACTTATCCTGTATCCATCTTCGCATATAGGATGTAGATTAGGATGTAATCGTCAATTCCTGTAATCACGAGCTACTATATACGATTTTCTTATACACGCGATTATCCAGAAAATATTCAAGCAGAGAATCAATACATATTTGTTATACAGAAACCCAGCATTATTTCGTTAACAGTAATTAGCCATGATTGGGTTTGTGTTTCCATAGTAAAAATGTTATAAATTTATTACAAAATATCAAATTATACACCGCAACGTATAATTATGAAATAATACTGAGAAGCACACTGATTATATATTAGTCATTTATTTTACCAGAGGGTTTGTACATGGGATGTTTAACATTAGTTATTAATGCAGCTACATTTATTATACAAAAGTATTAATCCTAGAATTATTAGTAATAATAATTGTACGCTTAAATTTGATTTTGATTTGCCCATTCTGGTTACAGCTCATTCACCTATTAGTATTCGAAAAAATCCGCATTTTTAACGACTTTTTCGGAGACATAGAATGCATTTTTGTATGATAAATAGTTTGCATAATTGCAAATTCGCGTATTAGCAAAGAAATCCATGCAAATACGATTGATAAAAGGCGAAATTCACTGTACTTCGAAAGAATTATTTCAATTTTCGATAAATAGTTTATTCCATAAAAGTTTGGAAAATCAAAATACACAACAATCTCCATATAAAATTCGATATGGCAAAAAGTTATTCTCGTAACTCACCAGTTCTCCCCATTCTCTGAACATATCTAGTAGGAGCTTTAGGAGAATCAAAACATACAATAAGATCAACATCTCCTATATCTAATCCTTCTTCTCCAACACAGGTAGACACAAGAACATTATATCCACCTTCCCTGAATCTCTCCATAACTTTCAATTGTTCCTTCTGGGTAAATCCTTTTTGCCCTTTAGTCCCTGTCGGTTTATTGCCATGTCCATAGAAACACATAACTCTAACCAGAGGCGCGTGTCTATGTAACATAACACTAATCTCTTCTACACTATCTCTAAAACTACTGAAAATCATTACACGAGTATTCGTGGTGTTATCTGTAGTAGCTTTCCTAAAATGTGATACTACTATTTCTTCAAGTTTCAAGAGCTTAGGGTGACTGTAGAAGAAATCATCACTGGCTAGAGTTGATGTTAACTAGAAATAATGGAAGACATATTACAGGGCTATAAGGGTAGCTTAAAAATAGCTAATTTTATTATGCAAATTACACTGAAATTATTTCACTTAAAATTGACTTTTAAGTAATCAAATCATTATTTATGAATAATCTCTTATTAGTTATACGCAATACTGTAGAAATCAGTTTTGCTATAAAAAAGGAAATCAGGTTAATCAACCTGACAGATAATATTTAAAAAGGCAGCGTTTCTTAGAAAACTGCCTTTCTGTTTCTTCATACAGTTTAATGAATAACCTCTTGTAAAGTGAATATTACTGTAAAATATAACGACAAGTATATCGTTGAAATGTTGAATCTAATTTTATCTCCATATATGGAAACAAAAATCGATGTGTGTGCAAATATAAATATAGCATCAGTAAAATCAGCAAATTGAATTCAAATATTTAATATTTGATTAAATATAAACTAAACTTACGTCAAAAGAAGCATCACCAAACGATACAATACTCAGATTAGGATCCATAGAATTAGTACGTATGAAGAACTTGTGCATAGAATCAACAAGTTTCTCCATCTTAGACATAACTTGATTCAGCTCTACATTCCTAATAACCTCTGAACGCAAACGAGCAGATGATTTTCCATCTGAGAGTAGTCTCTTGATAGATTGATAACAAGCTCTAATACCACTAGAGTATAGCTGCTCGTAAGAATGATATAATGATATTCCTACAGCAAATTCTCCCTCTACTGGTCCTATGAATGCTCCTGATACGGAGCTACGGAAGTTTTCACGTGCCTAAAAGATACAATTATTACTACAGAATCCGTATTTTAGCTAATGTAATACAACCAAAGTGCAGTCGATTCCGCCAATTCAGTTTATTTGTGTCAAGTTCATGCCAGGCAATTTATACGGATTCCTGATTAGCAAATCTGTATAGTTTCTATGGAATGAGTTTGAACAATTCCTATAAATTCGCTATAGAAATATTAACTACCTTAATCAATTGGTATCTACACAATCTCTTAGGATCTTCTGTATACACAGCTTTTTGAGAATGAAGTTTCTTAACAATCCCACTTAGAACATTTAAAAACTTTGAATGAATCTCTCCTAATGTTCCTTCTATCTTCACGACATACTTTTCAACTTTCTTATGATGTGTATAAGGAATTACATCAATAGATTCTTCTGTCCGTAGTTCAATGCAATTGATCAACAAATTATTAATTACCTAATAAATGATTATTAAGTAAGATGTAGTAGTATATTGTGTAATTATTATTAGGTGATAATCATATAAGAATCTTTCTTAACATGTCGTAAAGAAAATGAAATATCATTTATACCCGTGACTGAGCAAAATTGAGTCAAATAAAAATATATACAATTGAGAGGGTACAAGTAATTATCGTAGGTTTGACTGTATTTATACATTAGTTATACGAGGAATTTTTATTATCGGTAAACACATCTAGCAGAAGTCAAGGCCGAGCAGACAGTAGTGGGAGGACGAGGGAAGGTCTTTGCAAGATGAAATCTTTTTGACTCCAAGCGTGTCAATTTTGCAAATTCGTTGTCAAATTATACAACTTCAAAATAGCCAACACAAAATATGATGTGAATATCATCCTGAGCATTATCAACAATTGAATTTATAAATATGTGTAACTGTTTAGTAACAAATAAATAAATAAACAAATACCGTATTGCATTAGCTCGGTGCATATTATTGTCGTGGGTATTTTTTGGTAAAAATAATTTTCAAATTTTGGAAATACTTACTGAAATGTTGAGAAACTAATTATCCTGATTTGTTGCATAGTCAAACGAGGCGTAAATTTCATCAAAAAATCTATAAGCGAGATAGATTTTATTCACAAATACTGGAGATGTTTAGCACAAGCTTTAGCAGGAAATAACTCTAAATTGCATGGCCGAAAATCGGGACTTTGTTGGTAATTATTAAACAATATCAGCTAGTTAGAGACAACCACTTAACTACAAAGAAAACATTAGATAACTTACCTCCTGAATTGCAGATAGATCATCACCTGGAGTAGCGCTGAGAGCCAGCACACGAAATTTAACACTATTCACTAACAACTCTTTCACTACTTGAGTGTATGCATAATTACCTAAAGCCTTATGTGCTTCATCTAATACGCAACAAACAATATCTTTAGCTGGACAAATACCAGATGAAAGATCATTCTGCATAACTTGTGGAGTCAAAAAGAATACTCGATTATCTCTCCAAAGGTTTACTCGTTTCAGAGAAGAAGTAGCTCCTGTCAGCTCTACTACTTCGTAACGAGGTAGAGCTGTAATTTTGCAACAAGCATTAATCTACAAACACACGTATTCTATAGACACAGCTAAATCGGGAAGTTCTTTGTTAATCGTATGTCGATGTAGCCGAATTTAGAGTCGATTGTATATTTATAAAATGATAGATAATCGTATACAGTTCACGCGAAACAAATTATACATACGTCTTTTACATTTTACAGCACCAGATGGTACCTACAATGAAACAGATTTATGAAATATGCAATATTGAATCTTTGATATTTTCTTCAAATTTCCATAATCATTTACGTGTAACAACAATTTACAAATGAAGGAAAGTAATTATCAGAGAGTTGTCTCAAAACATGGAAAGTGTATTATTACATTGGTAATTGTAAGTAGACAAAATCTGTGTCTACTATAACTTTCGGGGGTCAAATTTCACTGGGTACAATAAAAAATCAGGGAGGAACTGGAAAAAATGTGATAAATTCGGGCAAATATCCAGGAGATCGACTATTTTTAACTGAAAATTCCTGGGGAATACCGTGCGAATTCCCTTAAACGAACACTGGGGGAAATGAATGTCAAATTGACAATAAATTGATATACATAAGAATCCACTTAACTTCAACACTTTTCACATTGGAAGATTCAGAATTAAAGTGACCCAATTAATCGCATTCTACTGTGTAAGCTAAATTTACCTGTTGGTTGACTAGAGGTTTAGTCGGGGCTAAGAAGACAATCTTGCCTTGAGGATACCATCGATAGAAGTTAAGCATTACTACCGCAGCTATAAATGTCTTACCCAATCCAGTAGGTAAACAAACCAACGTATTATTAAACAAACATTTTCTCACTATTGAGAACTGATAATCTCTCAGTGGAAAGTCTATAGGATAATGCCAGGTCTTTCCACACTCCTCATCAAATCCTATTATATGTTGTTTGTCTGGTGTATAGCTGTTGGTAGGATGGTTATCTGCAAAGTTATAAAATATGTATTAGAGCGAGCAATACATTTCAACAAAAACCTTGGCTAGGAAGCAGAGAGCGAAACCATTACGATATGCTGAGGGACCCATTAATTGTTCCTATATGAGCAGAGTTCGATATAACCGATGTCCTGTTATATCGAACACGGATATATAGAATTACCCGGGTTATATCGATTACACAAATATGGACACAAACCGTCAAAAAATACAAAATTCATCGATTATATTGAAGTCCGCTTATATCGATGTAATTATCGCGGTCCCTTGAGCTGCGATATAACTGGAATTGACTGTGAAAGAACGAATTGTAGAACAATATGTAAGAAAGTAATTAGCTACAAATTGTATTAAGAATTTAACCTGTAGTAGTGTTGTAATTGAGATTAGAACTCTTTTGTTCAATTATTTGCAATTCTGAATTATTCCAGTCAATTCCATCCAATTCATCTAACTCATCAAAATCATCAAAATCTTCAAATTCTAATTTGCACTCATTCGACATATAATTCTAATAATATTAATACTATTATTATAGGAGAATATTTAACTAATAACACTGACAAAATGAATATTTTTATGGAAAAGTAATTGGGCCTGTACACAAATATGTCGACTGAACTCGCGTAGAATTACAAATACAAAATATTTGAATACATTTCAGGAATAAAATTCAATATCATTCTAAATTCTAAATATAACTTAAACTTTATTAAAGTGTAATTGCAAAACCGAACTGAAATTACATTAACAATATCAACTGATGTCTTAGGAAAAAATTATATTAATTTGATGACGAAAGAATATAAACAAGTTTTAAATATTTCAACATTATGTATCAGGAATATGAAAATACATTAATATGACATAGAGTCGTAGACAATAAACCTTAAACACATTATGTATGCTATATATCAAAACAGTATAAATAGAGGGATACAAAGTAACATAAAATAAGAAATAAATATACAAAAAGAAAAATGGCAATGACATTTCAAGGTGTAAATGCACAACAATACTTAGAAGAGAATATTAGGAAGTGTGCGGATTGTGATGGAAAGGATGTAGCATGGTGTGATCTTAGATTTGGTTGCTTTCTTTGTGTAGAATGCGCTATTATACATAAATATATGATAGAAGGAGATGAGGAACAGGTAAAGTCCTTTCAATGCGATAATTGGACAGAAGAAGAATTGGGCAGAGCTGTTGGGAATGAGATAGCGGATAATTTAGAGGATTGTCGACCTGAATTTTATCTCAAACCAGTATTAGAGTCACTGTACATCATAAAATCTGAATATATACAGGATAAATACGTTAGGAAATTGTTTAGTAGCGAATCAAAGACAGATCCTTACTGTGGATTCAAAGAATTCAAAAGCGGATTTTTGTATAAGAAAAGCAAAATAAATGAATGTTGGAAACAAAGACATTTTGAGATAAAAGAGGAAGTATTACAATATTTTACCAGAAGAGAAACTACACAGCCAAAAGCAGTGTTACAACTCGCGGCTACGAACATTTCTATACAAACTGTGCCTGGCAAACCATACGTAATCGCGATTTCTCATACCCCTCATGACGAAATGACAAGAACGTACTACGTATATGGCGAAACACCCAGGGAAACAATCGAATGGTATTACGCGATACTTGCTTCACAACAAAATCTAGCAAAAGAATGTAGTGAATTAACTAGAAGTAAGGAGCATGTCAAGACAGGTTACATGTTCAAAACAGGTCCAAGAGTAAAGGATAAGTGGCGAAAACGCTGGGTTAAAATCAGCAACAATAAAGTACAATATTTCGAAGATGAAACTTCCGCATTCCCGAAAGGAGAATTTGATCTCAATTCAGCTGATTCATATTCAGTAGAAGATGGATGTTCAGAGCATAAAGTCCCTGCACCGACAAAGTTCGTATTTACAATCAGAACACCAGAGAGAGCATACAAATTCTGTGTTGCAGATCAAGATGAGAAAATATCATGGATGCAATGTATTGACAGAATAATAGCGTAATTATCTCTCATTAACTGTTAGAAAATACTCATTTCTTCAATTCTAATGATTTCAATTAGATTTGTATTAAGCTCCATCAATCAATTAAATAATATATATCTTAAAAGTTCGAAAAGTTTGAACCACAGGTGTTAGGCATCTATAAACTGCGAAATTAACCAAAGAATTAGATACTTACTAAGATCTTTCTTAGCTAAATGTTTAGCTGAGAAAGATTTATCCCATTATCAAATATTGCAGTCCATTTTCAAGTACATACCATTCACATATCGCCATAATTAAAATAATCAAAAATTGATAATATAATTATGGTATTGGTATACATCAATAAATGAATTAGTGAGTGAGTAATGTGATCGAGTAGTAATGAAGTGAATTAATTATTCTTAAAATATTCCTCAACTTCTCCATCAATCCTCTTCCTTGTGTAATATATCTGTTTATGAAATTCTATTTCATCCATGCATTTTTTCAGATCTGGCATAATACCATTACTGTCAGATGCAGCTGGAATAGCAGGCAAGTTGTCTGATATTACATTCCACGCGCGTGGTGCAACAATAAGGTCTTGACTACAAAATTTGCTTACAGCTTGCATAGTATTTTCTTCATCAATAATTTCATTATCTTCTAATTGAGAAGTATTCTCTACAGAATGACTTTGACTTTGAATTTCCTTTGGAATAGTATTGGCTAATTCTAGGCTTCTTGTATCGCAATTTATCCTACGCATGTATTCAATTGCTATTTTACCTTCAGGAGATTGTAATAGATGTTCTGGAGTTCTAGCATCTGGAAACAATCTGCTTCTAAGCGCAGGATCGAACTCAATCCCTGGGGACAGCAAAAGTGAGATCAGAGCATCGATTTTGCTTTCTTCGATTTTACCCTCAACTAGTCTGGATTTAGCTCGGCAGAAGTAGAAATGAGTAATAGCAGGTGCAAATTCAATAGCCTGTGAAAACTGTTCAGTTGCTGTTGAGTATTTTGATTGAGAAAATGAATCATTTCCCTTTGAGTAATAAACAAAAGCAAGTCTAGATTTTGCCAGGGAGCTGGTCTCATCAATTTGAAGAGCTTGTTCATAATCAGAACGTGCAAAATCATAATGTCCCAATTGCAAATAACAATCACCTCTATTCATATACAATCCTTTCTCATTTTTCTCAGATTCAATTCCCTTGTTAAGTAGCTGAAGAGCTTCCTCGTAAAATTTCTTTTTATAACAATGAACGGCGAAATCATTGTAAGTCAGGATTAGTTGTTTATTACTGTCCCAGTAAGTAGGATTATCCTGATCATGGTTGCATTTATTCAGAGCTATTAAGAAGTCATCTGCCGCAGAAGAATAGTCGTGTAAATTTCGGTACACAACACCGCGAAATATGTTAAAATCTGCACATGCTGGATTTGTCTCAATCGCTAGATTTATTTTCTTGAGAGCTTCTCTATTTTTGTTCTGCATATGCAAAGATAATGCTTGCTCCTTATGGTGTGCAGCAGCTGAGGCTAACTTATCATTCAAACTCAATGCAATTGCATTGTTACTATCAATATTAAGCGTTTGATGCACATCTTCAAAACATTTTGTGTGTTTGCCATAGGAATAATACAGTACAGCTCGTAACACAAGCAAGTTAGAATCACAATTGTATTGTATTAGAAGTTGATTGATTAAGTCAAGGCATTTGTTATGCTCACTCATAGACCAGATACAGGCCAATTTTCGTACGTGGTATATTAATGTTTTGCTGTTTATTTGAATTGCTTTGTCAAATTCTTTCACTGCTTCAATGTATAGTTTCTGGTCGTATAACGTTTGTGCATATAGAAAGTGATAAAAACCGCATTTTTCATTCAATTCATCTGAATATTGCATTACGAGTGCCTTCTCCATGTTAATAATCGCGGATTTAAAGTCACAAATGTGAAACAAACAATGAGCCCTACGGACGTAATGTATATAACTCTCTGAATCTAGTACAACCAATTTGTTGAGAATGATTAAGGCATTTTCATATTCTGAATTCTCAATCAAAGAATCTGCATCTTCAGATAAGGTGTTGAGTTTTTGTGAAATTAATTCTTGATAAGATTGTATCTTTGGTGTATTTTCTTCTGTTATGAAAAATGAAGCATTGTCTTTCTCCATTCAATATTTTTGTTAATTACTAAATGATTTAATAGCAAATAAATAAAAAGGAAAAATAGCAAATCAAATTAATAATTCACAGATTAGCATAGCAACGTGTGATAGATTATTGCAGTATTAAGTCCATCAACTGTAAAATGTTATCTAAACTGATTTGTCAAAAATTTTAGAGAATAGCAAAAATCTTGAATTGATAACTTCTATAAAACCTAATAGGTTTTTCGTCCATATGATTACACTACCAAAGACTAGACAAAGCTTTTCGACGGTATCACACCATTATTCCTATGACTACCAAAATGCCATCAAATATGTCAATATATAATAACAATATACGGATATAAATAATTAAGGTTAAAATGTGACAGAGACTAAATGTATATCAGTGAACAAGATTTTGAGATAACACAGGTAATGGAGTTGTACCGATTAGTTTCACCTTTGATTTGATTTGATATCTTGGAACTGGATTGATCTTAGTGTCAAATACAGAGATTGTTTCAAGTCTAAAATGGATTCGGTAAACAACAAGAATAAAAGTTACAGGTAATTCTAGAATCGATAACATGTTTCGGATATAAAGTACAAATTCATATATACTGTCAGCTCCCTCAATGCATTCAATGAAAATTACAACTATGGAATTAGTTGTATTTTTTAACATTAATATGAACGGAAGATCCTCAGCATATAATTGTACTATAATGTTTTGAGTAAATGCACTGAAAATTTTAACAATTCCATATGTGGCGGTTTGGATAGCAGATTGCCTACTCACTCGTCTAACATAATTGGCGTATTCGGGATATTATCAATAATTGAATCTATAGGATATTCATGAATGAGTTAATTAATTAATAACATTCGATATTCTTTACGTTTAATTTGGAGGAGACGGAGTATTAGAATTATCTCTATTGACTGGGTCTGAATCGAATGGAGGTGTTTATTCTATATTATTTAATTCCTGTTTGTTTGACTGTTCGTCTGGCCGTCTGAATGCGACTTATTCTCAGCGGCTCATGGGTAACACAGTGCGTTGAATTCGATTCCGCATTGTTATGTGTAAATTTATTATTGTTTATTATGAATTAAAGTAAATACGTTATTCAAATCTCAAAATATAAGTAGAAAGACTTGCCCTCAACTAATTGTTCAATATACCAGATATTATCTGTATATCATGACTGTCTATCATACATTATTTCATTTCTGGAACAAAACTTCCTTGAATATTTAATGTATCCAGCATATCCATATGTTAATAATTAATATGCAAATTCATGATGATTAATTCATTCATTTGTATTATAATAGAAAATGTCCAGTAATATTGTATTTTACCATTAGCCTAGTTTTGGCTTGACTATTCTCTGAAAAAGACTCACTAATCAATATGTAGTTCCTCTATATCTTACTGCAGTGCGTATATATGTTAACATCAAATATTTTACAAACATCATGAATTAATATTGTTAGATATTTCAATAATTTGTTTGACGTAAATGTAATTCTTGTCAAGTAACCAAATTATCTTTGAAGAATGGCGGACAATTTGACTATGTCATTTTTTATGTCTCTATGTCTTATATTAGGCCTTGGTGTCATAATGATCACCAATTGTCCTTATAGGCCCTCTTACAATGCCATTAAATAGTGTTACATTTACCCATCTATGGTTTAGCATTGTATTTTCCGTATTTTTGCCTTAGTTGACTATATATAAATATGATTTTAATGAAATGATTTTTCTTCCCAAAAATATCAAGGTAGATCTGTGGGTAATGAATCTACAAGAATTACACAATATAATAATTAATCACACTTTCAAATACGTACTTTGGTATATCCCTCGGTATATTATGTATAAATATAGAAAACTGACATGAGATGGTGCAGTAAGTGAATTTAATAATGATGATACACATAGAATATTAAAAAAAAGGAGCATATATGGATGATGTAACAAATACCTATCATTATTATAATTTATTCATACTAGTCATAGTTGCGCATTGAAAGTACAAATTAGGCGTGAAAACGTGCATTGTGATATTTATAGCTATTAATTGTATGGAATAGTAGATTAAAATATAAATATGATGTTAAGATAAATTGTGAAAAACACGATGTATACGCTATGAGGACGAATATCGATACTGGCGTATGGTCAGATTTTACATGTGCTTAAGGTCAGATTTCATATGCCTTACTGTTTTGTTCCATAATATCTAAACTCTTGTACTCAACCCCTTCATTCCAATATACTGCTTACTGCAATAGATATTCAATTGTTGGTAATTGGTAACACTTAACAATTCCAGAATTAGACTATTGCATACATTTAAAATCTGTGATTATTCCAACATTAAAATTGTACCTTATGCTCCGCTCCTGTTATAAACAATAATATAATCGAACATCGATATAACATTGAACGGCTGACAATTCGTACACGTATACACTAACCTTCTACACTTATCCATCGTCTTACAAATACTATTCTGTGTAATTCTAATACAAGAATTAAGCACTAGACTAGTAAGAGACAGCTGATAAGCTGAAGCAATAGCAGACAGAGATAGAGAACTGATAGGTAAACTGCTCAGATCTAAGTGAGACAAATTAGCCAGTCTAGCCTGACATAATGACGTCATGAAGTTGTCCGTTAGCTTACAGTTACCAACATACAAATGACTATAGAGAAAATTTAACTATAAATACTATGAAGAAACTAAAACGGGTTTGAGAAATGATCCATGGTTTCTACAGATATAACTAACGTTAGCGTATGAAGTCCAGCTAATAGATGAGATATATGAGAATCTGTAATATTAGTTGCTTGAGAGAGATTCAATCTTTTCAGTTTATTACAATTTGCAAGTCCTTCTAGAACATTAGGATCTGTTTCTGCAAGCTAAATAATGTTTCAAAAGTGTATATATGATAACACAAATTGAAAGTATCTCTAGAAGTAATCGTTAATACTCAGTACACGTTAGGATTGCAAACTTCGTTCAGCTTATCCATAGTAAAAATAATTGATGAGAGTCCAAAATTAACATAAAGTATATTCCAGTTATAACTATGCTCAAGGGACAGCGATTATTCCTTCGATATAACTGATGTAAATTATGTTACTTTGACGTTTTGAGACAATATTTGTACTTTTAGACTTCAATAAGTGCGGTTTTCGACAGTATGTCAATCAGCAATATTGTCGATTGTACATTCTACATACCCCGGGGTTACTATGAAGATCCAGATTTTCTAAGAGAGGCAGAGAAGCTAATATCATTTTGAATACTTTATCAGTCATCTTATAACAAGTAGCTAATCCTAGAGAGGATAGGTTAACACAGGTAGCTACTACATAGCCTGTTCTGTTAGTCAGCTGGATACAAGAACTCAGATCTAGATCTGTTAACCTAGAGATAACACATCCAAAATATTACGTGGTTAGAAATTCGATCCATATGCATTACATTATAAGAAAATATAGATTATAGATATCGATAGTAGACTTTCGCCATTACATACAGGGACAGGTTAAATTCGTAGTCCATGTTCTAAATAACGAGTTACTGTATTTTGTTGTTTGTCTACACAGATTTTTGGATATTTACCATGCAACTAGTGGTAAATCTGTTTCCAAATCCTTCATTTGGTGCTCATACATATTTAGGCAAATGTAAATAGTGGGAGTTTTGAATTTTGATGTATTAGTACATTAGAAACAGCCTAAGAGCAATTCAAAGAGTGCAGTTTTGTATTGTAATTAATGTGTTTATAGCAGAATTCGCGTAATACAAAGAAATAAATTTGCAAAATACAATTTGATGTTAGGCGTTCCACAGTATTTATTTGAGTCAAAAAGTCAAGACTTCATCAAAATGATTTTTATTCAGAAAAATATGATAATTTAATAAATTCTGACTAATCATTCTATTGATTAGGAAATTATTGGTTTTATGAGTATTTTGGTGAACAATTATTCAAATATAAAATTATCATTTTCTAGAAAATAAAATATTCAGGATATATAAAATACACTACAACTATACAAGTATATCAACTCACGTAGACTGAAACTTAACAATTAATGGTATAACAGCTGTATCAGTTATGTGATTAGATCCTGTTAATGAGAGAGTATTTAGAGTATTGATAGACATAAGACAAGACAATCCATAGTCTGTGATACCAATCCAGTTCAGGTGTAGAGAGGAGAGGTATTGTGTCTCATACTGTGATAGTAGATTACATATTTGATCTCCTTTCAGTGAGTAGGGAGTCCCCGGATATAATGACAAACTCTGGAATAAAATGCAAATAAATATTGTTCACAGATAGGTTGTGCAATGAGGTTAATTTCCGTCCGCGCGGTCATAAGAAATCTAGTGATCCGATTGACATGAAAATTGTCACATGCGTACATTTTTGGGTGTAGATGTACAGTAGTACACCTTGGGTATGGAATGTATGGAATGTGAATATTTTCGCACCTTTTGTTGTTTAAGTTTGATCAATAATATTAAATGTGAAGTTTCCTAACCAACAACCTCATGTTAGTAGTCAGCAAATAAGCTGTGGTTATAAAAATTCTTCAAAAAGTAATATTACTTGTAACTGCGGTGCTAGTGATTGTAGTAACAATTGTATCTGAGGGTCTGTTAGAATAATAGTTGAGTTAGATAGATTCAAGTGCTTGGGTTGCTTAGAAATAATCCAATTTAAATTCTCACTTGTTACAGACAGTCTTGATAAATTGAGATTAGAGTATAAGAAAGGAGAACTAGCCAGGAGGGATAATCTCTTACAAGTAGTAGAAGTAGAAAGGAGAGAGGAGAGAGGGAGATAGGATAGAATAAGGTGGATTAATTCATTAGGGAGGTCTAATATAGATGATTCATGATGGGGGAGTGTCTAGAAAAGAGGAAACTTAATGTCAAACGGATTGAGGGAATGGATCGCTGACACACCATAAATCAAGGAAACCATGCGCATGCATGCCGATAATGAAATGAGATTTGACATTTTTCCTGGGAAATTCGTCGACAAAGCATCAATTACAGTGGAACTCATTAATGTGAACACCAACGGACGGTCATATTTTGTTCGTCTTATCCGGAAATTCCACCGTAGTCAATAGATTTAACTGTGGAAAATTAACAGTATAGATATCCAAATAATATCCATAGTTAAGTATATCCTTAGTTATGTTGTAACTTACAATTCGAGGTTGTTTCACTTTTACATTACTAGCAGAATTCTTTATAATTCTAGATTTCCTCTTCACAGATTTCGGTTTATCCACCAATGTATTTCTACTAATAACACATGCAGGTTTCCTCCAATGATAAACTCCAGATCTCTTCCAATGTCTCTCATAAGAACGTAACGTAACTACTGGAGGTTCTCCCATGCTGGCTCTCAGACAAGTCTCTACTATATCATCTTCATGGCCCATTCCTACCTTGGGAAAGTTTATAATATCAGTTATAGTGGATTGGTCGGAATTAATACAGTCCATGTTTTGTATAGCTTGTTCAGCTTCTAGTAATAATTGTGTGAGATAATCTGGTAGAGAGTTTGTATCTGTTTCAGACGTGTCAAAAATCGGTTCTTCAATTGGCATCTCCATTCCTTTTTGTTCTATATCACAAATGTGGTTTTCTTTGGGAATAATTTTGTTTGTTTTGATGTTAGATTGAGTATTGGAAGTGTTTTTAGGAATATTCTTAATTCGTGAGATTTTATGTTTCTTATTATAAGCGTAAGGATTTGTCAGGTCTATGTCTAGGAGATGTGGCCTGATGGCTGACTCTTCTGTCTCCCAGATGTGAGCTAGCTCTCTCATTCCAGGAGGGAGCTTGTATACCTTCTCATCCATGGTACTAATTCATGAAATAGTATAGTTGTATAAACAGAATACAATGGCTCATGAAAAGTTATAATCTCATGGGGGTGAGTAGGCAAATACCTCCACCCACGGGTTTCCCTCTGTACTAAATGAATTTGAATAGCGACCTTTAATAGTTAGTTTTACAGGAAAATGGAGCTAATACATAATTGCAATTCGTTTGAATAGTACCAATAAATATCTGGAAATAGCCAACTAGCAGTTGGTTATACATTCACAGGTATTCGGATAATGAAGAATTTGCTATTAATGAACCGTTTATGAATAGTATTCTCTTCTTATGAACAAATAATAATTATCCAATTGATGGTCTTAAAACAGGTATAGGTACCCTTAAATTCAAGTAATTGTATCATACTATTATACCTACTAGTCAGAGATCAGATAATTGTCAAATAAGAATAGGGAGGATGCAGAATAACTTGAAATATCTGTATCTAATAGAGCAATAGAAATAGAGTAATTGAAGTGAACAGTTGGCTAAAAGTTGTTCATGTATAAATTTGATTTTGAGAATGACACTTAACACTATGAGTACAGAGAAGTGAATTGAGTATCAGCTACAGGCTGTAACCAATTCAGATTACTATACTCAGTATCTACAGCCTCGTATACATGGAAGGAATAAGCATGTCTAGATTTAGCGGATACATTAGCTTCACTCTTATGCAGTACACGAGCATGAATCAGTACCAATGATCCTCTCTTCACTTCTACAGGTACCCAACCTTCATCAGGATACACATATGGGTCTCCAGTGTAACATAGCTTATTCGCACTAGGAGCAGTACGTTCCATACGGTAGGTAACAGACGGGTGTGTTAAGTGAGACCCAGGTAGGAAAGACAGACACCCATTCTCCACAGTAGCATCATCTAACGGTATCCAATAGCCGAGGAGAGAATCCGATGGATTTGTATATAGAAAACTCGAGTCCATATGTACATTACAGGCACCACCAATCTTTGGCTGTTTGAATATATACATACTCTGTGCTATCCTGGGAGCTTTGAACTTGAAACTCTTAGCTACTTCCTGAATGATCGGTGAGTGAGTTAATGACTTGAATTCAGGGTCCAGTGTGTGTAACGCATGGCCGATTTTATTCAGGCATAATTCTATTGGCCCTGTCAATTCTCCATCGGAATTGAATGCATTTTCTTCGAAGAAATATGAAATTTTATCCCCACTGTTGATAAAATAGTCATTTTGTTCCTGGGATTTACCATCTTCATTGCCACATATAAATTTAGATTTTGGATGCGTGTGTATGTCTAGTTTGTTAGATATGAGGATAGCTTGTTGCTTCAACTTATCACAGGATTCTATAGGGAATGCGTCTTCTATTACAAGATAGCCGTTCTTTTGGAAGAAATCTAGTTGTTCTATGGTGAGTGTAGACATCTCAAGCAAGCTATTATGATTATAATTAATTAATTGATACAAGGAATTATAATACGTATCACTAATAAGGTACTACCAAACCTCCGAGATCAGGCACCTCCATAAACTGGGCAGTATTTTGTAATTACATAGTTCAAAATGTATTCAGGTAATTTTCACATAACTGCGTTGACTTAGCTTTATTTTCAGGGATATGCAATTAGTATACAACTTCCCCTCACTGCAATGGAGCATAAATACAACCCTCCTTGCCTTACGCTATATTCTTCACTCTGGCAGGCAATTGTTACAGTAGATCAGTGTTCCCCACAAGTAAATCGTATAGTAGATCCTGAAACAAATAGATGCACCTTTAGTGATAAATTAATTAGCAGGGGGCATACAAGTGACGAGTCAATTACTGCTGGGTTTTACAAGTGTTGCCTGTATGGAGACGTAGCTAAGTGAAAATGAGTATACGACACAGAAGGGTAGTAGTATTCCTTCTTTTGGGATACTGACAATTTCTCTGGGGTCAATTTACATGTTTGAAAACATGCACATTGACATAATTTTGATGTAAAGCCGAGGGATCGTGGCTTACAGAATGTACCCACTAATCCTATGAACTAAGGGTAGGCCAGGAAATCTTGATTTATCATCGTAATATCGTTGTATACAAAAACCCACAAAAATATTTGACAATGAGGGGGATGCCGAAGATGTTACATTTCTAAATTCAATGGATGGCGAGAGCCAGCCCCTGAATGAAACCTACATAGAAACATATAAATCAAATTTATAAGAGCAAAAATTAAACAAATTGTATGTGTCAGCAGTTGGGGATAATTATGTTTGCAGATTCATCAGTTTTCACAGGAGAATTTACGCAAAATTGATTATAAGAAGGTAGTTCGGTGCTGACAAGGGCAGGTAGAGTGTCATATTTCGGTGGAAACTCGTCTCCACCTGGAGTAGAAATGTCCTTATCTGCCTCTACATTCTGTTGAGTATCTATAGATATTTCATTGAGTACAAATGGGTAACCTATTGAGAAACTCTGAGTACGTCCTGACAGGTATAAATATATCCAACAGAATGACATAACTGTCAAACTGAGGAGAACTGAGATAGCAAGGACATACTTCCCGATTGAACTAAAATCCAAAGCATAAAGGACGACAGATAGTGCTACAGTAACAAGAGCTCCAATAGCAAGTAATAATGAGGTCACAAGTATTGAAATTCGAAGTTTCATAGAGCCACGTAATTCAGTCATCTATATAAATCTCTGAACAAAATTTAGAGACTATATGTTGGAAATAATATATTTGAATTTATCCCTGGTGAAGTATTATACAATCTAAGTCTATAGTATCCGTTTAACCGAATACTGCCGGGAAAATGGGTGATTTTATGAAGATAAAAAGATGGTAAATCTCGTTTTTGGTGCGGGAATTGGTTAAAACTAAGTGTCAAATTTTAGGGTTCACTTTCGTTAAGAACGTAAAACTTCATCCGTGATCGGGTATTTATTTAGTTGATTCCTGAAAACAAAGACCAGGAAATTAGTCTATAATTTGAATGAGTTATGTAGTTATGGTATAACAAGACACATGGTATACCTTCTTTAGATTATGATAAGAAGAAACGTCATAGCTTAAAGTCCGCCATACACGCTGTAATGTTGTTGCACGAAAAAATTAAACATGTTCAAGTAAAAAGCTAAAAATTTGATAAATATAGCTATTTGGCTATGTGCACGAGAACTCACATAGTTAAGAATCTTGGTATTTTCACAACGACACAACACAACTAATGAACTCTATACTTAATATATTCAATGGTTAATTCATAAAAACAATTCAGCGAATCTCGCACACTAATATGTTAGAGGGTAGCTGATTCTTAAGCAACTCTTTGAACTTCGTAATCTTTGGAGTAGACACTTGCAATGGCAATCAGAGCCTAAAGTAATTATAATACGATTATAACTGTTATCAGCTGATCATGTGTTCAGTTGCATGTGTGTCCATAAGCAATCAACCAAATAAGGTATATCTGATAGCAGTAAGTCTGTAACAGGTCTAGGATATTGAGTGGTGAATTTGATAGCGCAATGTTCAGGAATCCCATATGATTTTCAAAACTTGCTCAAATCTTTAGACAGTTCGATTTGGAAAATAATCAAATTTGATTTTGTAGAATCCTTGGACTTGACATGTGGTGTCCACACAAAACGCAAAGTTTCGGAAAATTAGTCACCACTTAACTTTTTGTCTACACAGAAGAATGCTAGCCTTACTTAACGTTAGACAGTCCATAATAGACAATCAATATTCATTACTGACAGGATAATCTCCATGTCAGTAAAAATACTGATTATATTAATTATCTCGCATAGTTAATAATTAGAGTTTAATTATGAGCTAGTAATTATGCTCAAAAGTAATACTAGCGATGTTGCCAGTATATTGATAATTAATTGAAGATAATTAACAAAGTATAGATTGACGTGAAGATTGTGTGTAGCTACGAAAATAGCTATACACAATCTTCACGTCATACAATGTAAGAAATCACAAAATCTAAGGTACATGCAACATATAAAACTCATGCACTATTCAATACAGAGCAAATACGATTCATTTTCACATATCAATTAGGTAGGGAGTATATGCAAACTTTATTTTAACCAACTAGCGAATGTATCAAATGTTGTTGTGTTGGATATGTAAGGTCGGTAAGGAGAAAACCTGCTGCATGATTTATATATGATTGCATGCATTGAACTCCTTTGATAAAAAATAATCAAAGGAAGTGAACATGTTGTGTGGTTCAAATACATCAATATTTTGCAATCTAGTCTAATACTAAATTTCAAATGATTATTAAGTACTATCAGTTAGAGTAATTATTCGTATATACCAATTTTCCAGTTGACAATACCACCAACTTTTTAACATGTGCATAATACTTGTAGAGATGGGAAAGCATTAGAAATCGGTCATGATAATCGATCAGTTATTGATTCAGATGGCCAAAATAATATAACCTTAAAATCTCAATAATATGGTAAGCACTATGCTTACTGGGAAGTTGGTTAATTGAGCATATATGCTAATTGATTACGATCTTATCCTGAAAAGGAAAAAATGGAATCAATTTTAGATGGAGTTATATAATGAAAATTAACCTCCAATACAATATTAATATTAATTGAATAATTGGTAATCTAAACCTTCCGGATAACATTTTATTCTTTCAATTGGTACTGTTTTATTGTAACTAATACATAATACAGTATGTAATGTTCGCAATTGAAGAATTATATAACATAGTGTAGTTATTTTAATCTTAAGATAATTTGATGTGTTGTACACGATTAGAGACTAAGTAAGCTGAATATTTCTGTGTATTAGACAATTGTATTATTTCTAAGCAATCAAATACGTACAGAAGATGGTAAGGTCAGCAAAATATTTTCAATTCTCTTCATAGTGAAATAATATTTGTTAACTGGTATTGACGCATGGAAAATGAGAGGGCTTCTTCAGCATATTTCGGCATACTTACCTATCGTGTCCGTGCTGCTTCCGGGATGGAAGCCTATGTATGATGTAGGTCATCGGACGCTCTTACAGTCTTACCGATCACATAAATTGTCTAGTTGTAGGATAATTGAAAATTTTACAATAAAAAGGAAGATCAAAATTGCAACACAAATGAGTCTCACGCGGATACGAAGGGTTAGAAAGCCGCTCAGCGCAAGAAAATGAAGCAGTTTATTATTGTTGTAACAATCTGATTAAATAATAATTTTTTACAAACTTAAAAGAGTGAAAAATCTGCTTATTCTATTTTATAAAAAATATTTACGCGGGTTGATCAATGAATGTTAGAAGTCTAGTATATAACTAAAATATGGAATAGGTACTATTAACTAAAATGGCTAAAAAGCCTATATTAATTCCTGATACTTCATCGGATTCCTCATCAGGAGATGATAACGGATATATTTGGGCACAATGTGAATACGAGAATTGTCAAAAGTGGAGGAAACTAAATAAAGAAGCATTTTTGAAGGAAGGGAAACAAGCACAAAAATGGTATTGTGAATTGAATCCAGATATTCAGTGCAATGATTGTTCTAAACCTGAAGAAAATTGGGAAGTTGAAGCTTATAAATATAACCAAAAACTAAAACTTTACACAATTATACACGCGAAACATCGCACCTATACTAAATGGCCTGCTATTATTACACTTTGCCCAGTTAAGAATAAATATACAGACAGGAAAAATTCTATTTACCACGTGGAATTCTTCGGAATTTCTCACTCACATGCTTGGGTCGACGCTTACAACATAGAAATTATAGGTTCTCAAACAGAGTTGCAAATACCCAGAGCACATAAACAGTATTCAAGAGTAAAAGTTGCATTTGAGGAGGCGAAGGAAGCAATGATAGTGCAACTAAACGATAGATCGAAACTGATAAAGTTCAAATTTGTTGTGGCAAGCGAGGCCAAAAATGAAGAGGTTAACAAACCGAATAAAAGCAAAATTAACCGAAATAATGAATACGTAAGTAATTCAAATCACACTAGCCCTTGCGATAGGATAGCCAACCAAGAAGTATTCACTGATTTCAGTGAGTTACATTTATTTGGAATATCTCTACTGGATCAAATGCAGATAATGCTAACTCGATTCAATTATTCAGCACCTGATTAAACTGCATAGTTATGTTCTGATTAATATTGGAAAAATTCATTTACCACATAATACATACAATACTATACATTATAGTTCCGTTTTAATCAATTACGGAACTTCGTTAGCCAAGAGTTTGACAGAATAACATTAATTAAAGATTTGAATACGTTGACTCGGGCATATTATAAAAATAAATGAGATTGCTTTGCTATTTTACATAACTCTACTAATAAGGATTATCATTGTAGATTGCATAGAATAATTTCACGAAAGATATTATCAATTTGATAATACATAGAAAGTAGAATATGAAGTTACGTAAGTGATATTCACTTGGGAAAATGTTTGGAATTTTAATTTCTGATAGTTCTACGTATAATGTGATATTAATTCTAATGAGTGCTATTCTGTAAGTGTGTTTCCTGTGCATTTGTGGTTATATCATCCTTATAGTTAGAGTGTAGTAACGAAAATTAAGTTAGCTTTCCAAAAAGATGATATGAAGTTATCATGAACCAATTCCTTTACGAACTGATTAGTAATTTCCACACTAATCAACACTTAATGCCAATTCAGGTCGATCCGTAGACTCGGCTCCTATTGTATCTTCCAATTAACAGACTTCAGGTGAATATTTATGCTTTTACTTAAGTATGTATTTATCGGAAAAATAAACATTTAACACACCATATAAGGGCACATTGCAACAGCCAATAAATCGTGATTGTTTTCAAAAGAATTCAGTCAGTATTGATGAGATATGGTCAGTGTAAGACAACTTAACAATATTGAAACTCATATTTATTGCAGAATATACTGATTCTGCTATGGAGTAACTCCATCAAGGATTACAACTGTTTGCGTATACAACTGTTTTTGTTTTATAGTTTAAACCAATTTTGATGTTATTTTGTATAGACATATTCTGTAATCTGTATTTTCTGAACTGGTTGTGTCGCCTCAATGTATGCTAATTAATTTGATGATGTAACATGATAGCAGGGGCATCTCTTTTAAAATTCTGATTAGTAGTGTTACTGATCCGCAGACTAAATATCATCGATAATATTGAATTGAATTACAATAATGCAATTACAAGATGTATTCTGGCTGTAGCTAATAGTTAGATTGGAATATGCAGATACTCAAAGCAGGAGAAATGATGTTCTCGTTTTCGTGTTTGCTATGCAGCTATATTTTAAAATAATCTTGTATCCTATTCTAAATTAATCAAATTAAGGAAGAGTGGATACAAACCAACACATAATTAGTACATCTAATATAAACCAATATTGTATTACATTATCGATTAAACTCTAAAATATCTTGAGAACTTATGTCGCCATGTCTCGTTGAGGTCCAACAGTCTCAGGCAGGCAGACAGATTGAAATATAGGTCACAAAATCTTCATATATTATTCAGTGTATCTTTTACTACTATTTCTTGAGATACATTATGAATACATAACACAATTATCCTCTAGAATATTATCAACCGGAAATAATTTTCAATTCACCATTTGGCACTTTACTTTCTACACTGTTAATATAGTTCTAATAATAGACAATAGCTTCCGACAGCACAAAAAATACTTGAGTGCGTATCGTAGTGCTGAATGCAATTCACAACTAATTGCAATTCTCTTTTAGAAAAATTTGTATCAAATCAGATGATTGTATTTTACACTTAGGAATATCACGGAACAAATTCTGATTGCATCGCAACATACTTACAGCCAAGCCGATTTGGCTCTGATCATATGATTTAGTATATTACTGTCTCTTTTAATCAATAAAGTGGAAATATAATTTTCGAATGGGCAAAATTTCGCATTTCGTGAATGAACACATTTCACTATTTATTTTGCTTGTAACACATATATACACGTTTGTATCATAATTAGTGTATTGCTTGAATATTTAATATAACCAAGTTTGATTAATGTACGAGTCAAACTAGTTTCAACTTTATTCATTTCATTATTAGGTGGATATTATGTATGCCATTGTAACCGAGAGAATCCAAAATTGGTAATACGTATACTTACAGAATTATTTGATTTCTAAGTAATCATAAATAGAGAGCGGATACGTAACTTTCGGATCACTCTGTGCCAATTGATATTTATTGTAAACTAAAGAATCCCTAAACCATCTTGAATAATTTATTACAAATCATGCCATAAAATAATTATTAGACATTTAATACTTGGATTTGCATTCTCTGACATTGCCATTCATTCACCAGAAATATTATGATAATATAATTGACTTGTATATAGCACCGTTAGTCAATTAAAATCTAATTCAGGATAAAAAGTTTTATTCCTCAAGAACATAATTTGTGTAATGTTAACATGCATAGAACAAATAACAAGGCGTCCATCTAGTTGTGATAATCAGGTGATATAGATATACTAAAATGGAAAGTTCATTAATATTTGGTTTCCACAGGTGTGTGTAAATTTGACCACAATAATCACAAATTTTATAAACTAGCCTAACATGTAATAATGCCTTCAACTTCAAAGAATTATACTCTTTGAACACTTTCTACGTACGACTCACAACTTTATGTGCAAGGGGCAGTATTGATGGCTTGTAAGATGATTTATAGTCACGTAATCGGCTAATTTCATTCTAATTGATCTCGTGAATGTTTCCATTGTATTTTTCGAAATAGACAGCTAAGTATTGATAGTAATTCATATAGAAACTACCTTAGCGAGTAACTGGTATAAATACGAACAGAGTATTGTATAAACTCAACTAACAATTTTCAACATTACAAACCAATTCAGAAACTATCATAGAAATGCATTCAATCTTAAAAAAACTTTCAGTTTTAACCAATAAACTACGAAAGCATCACAAAAATGGAAAACTGAATAAACATTATACATCAAATTACTGCAACATTTCGCAAATAGGTGAAGGAGGTTGTGCAAAAATCTACAAAGCAAAAAATCCCATCACTAATGAAATAGTAGCAATCAAACAAGTGAAATCTAAAAGCGAATACGGACGTGAACTTTTGGAAAAGGAAGTAGAAACGATGAAAATAATGAAAGGCAACAAAGGCATAATACAACTGATCGACACTTACAAAGAAGATCAAGCTACAAACTTAGTCCTCGAATACATTGATGGTTGGTGCCTGCAAAGTTTAGTCGAACAAGTATCACTTGACACACGGTTAATCGCAGCCATTTCAAAGCACATACTACTGTCATTATGTGACCTACATATGAATGATATAGTGCATCGGGATCTAAAATGCGGTAACATTATGGTTACAAAAGGGGGAAGCACGAAAATAATCGATTTTGGGTATGCAACTGTAATGCCAAAATCCCATCAAATTCGTAGTGGGAGAGTTGGAAGTCTCTACTGGATGGCGCCTGAAATATACCAAAGAATGATATATAACGAAAAATGCGACATATGGAGCTTTGGGATCATGGTGATAGAGATGTTCCTCGGGGACCCGCCATATTACGGTACAAAATACGGACAAAGAGAAATAATAGACTTTCTAAGCAATGGAATAGTTTCAATACCACATAACATGCCAGAAAACATGGCTAATTTCGTTAGAAAGTGTTTAATGATCAATCCAAATCAACGACCTTCTGCCAGAGAACTGTTACATCATCCTTTCATTATGGAAGCTGCCCCAATGCGATTTTTGGTACCAGCTATCAAGAAATGTGTTGAAATTAATAATGGACTACAGGTTCAACAAGAATAGTCATTTGGATTTAAATTTGTTTAATTATATGCATCAATAAATTCTGATAATTTCGGTAACAATTATGATTTTGAAAAATAAAAGTTTCTTGAGTTATAACATTTTGGTTATGCCAAGGGAGTGGACAATAGTAGGGTTGGTGAGGATATTGCCCTGCCAATAAATCTGCCCTCTCCATAGAGGCTAAAAAAAGTGTGCTCCAAAGGCCTACCAATCCATACGCAGTAGTTTAATTGTCATCAAACCGTATCATAGTGATTATAGTATCTGCACTATGAGAGAATATTATTGATATCCATAAATATTAAGTTTAGCTATTCCCTACGGGGAAGAGATCAAATGTATTACTATGTCCCTTATTCTCATTACATCGACAAGAATATGCTTAGTATATATGATGAGGTCAAATCTGTAAATAACCGCGATTG
This sequence comes from Oopsacas minuta, assembly GCA_024704765.1. Classification (NCBI taxonomy): domain Eukaryota; kingdom Metazoa; phylum Porifera; class Hexactinellida; order Lyssacinosida; family Leucopsacidae; genus Oopsacas; species Oopsacas minuta. The sequence goes on along the minus strand of JAKMXF010000024.1, from coordinate 8,644 downwards.
CAATTCCCTTTAGAAACAAATAATAAAAGTTGTATTATACACTCTTGCCTAATCCTAATCACTCCAAATTACAAATTAGTCTCTAGCCAAATATTCTCAGATACTTTCTTACAAATCATATTACTTATCACTGGAGATGAGCATCAACTAATAATTTTTTGTAATTATGCTGAAAAATCTCTGAAAAGTATTGTATAATATCTTCTAAAAAAGTAAATCACGAAGTTGAGAGACCCTATATTACATCATGCACGTTAATTAATATCCTATCATTGATATTAATGCTTATTAATATTCCCATTTAATATCAAAGATTTGATATTATTGCATAGGTATTATTACTTAACAACAAAAATTCGCCTAAAATTGTTGATCTAAGGTTGATTATAAATGTTAGAGTATGTTTTAAGCACAGAAGTTTTGCGGATAAAATATTGAACAGTTTTGTACCAAATAATTATACACATTAAAAGCGTAGTTCGATTTAATTTGCTAATAATTAAGCACCAAGTTTATAATTATCTTATTTGCAAAGGTCAGGGACAAATTATGAGTTCAAGTACAAGGAATTACTGAGAGCTTAGCTTCCTTCTGACATGTTAATCATATTATTCCTGCTATTTCAATGAAATATTATCATAGGAGCTTATAAAACCTACACATGTAATTCAAAGTTCGTATACAATTCGAGATAATATTATGTAGCAAAACATGTATAACATATGGCGTGAAACATCAGGTTGTTCAGAAGATGAATAGTAACAATTACAAATTTGGATAAATGCATATGAGACATACGCATGTATGCACATAATTACGTTAGTAGCAAATGCCGCGGTGAATATATTCATATTGTTCTTGTAATTATTTGTATAATTACTCAATTATCTAATCAAAAAGCACAAAAGTGTAGCAAGTAGCATATTATAGATGTCTTGTTTTTTGCAAAGAAGAGGCCAGAATGAGTGATATGAATATCAAATTTTGATATTTACTATTGATACTACCAGCCTAGGATATTAATAATATAATTGATTTGTAAATATGACACAATATTGAGTAATATCTTTCCTTTTGGAATTTCCTCATGGTAATATTTATAAATTTCCCCAAAAACTTGGGAGACAACTCAATTTTCTCTCATAAATTCTAGGAATATGAATTGTGTAAAGTTTGAACAACTTTTTGGTTACATGGAAGTTTTAGGAGCCAAAAGACTTTTCAACAGAGCGCACAAAATTAATTAGTTCAGGAATTGATCAATTTATCTTTGAACTTACGCAATAAACTTTCTATTAGTCACAATCAACATATATTTTGTGGTATTAGAATGGTTCCAATCGATTAATCAACATATTTCAACATGAATCGATAAATGGAATTGATGAACAACAGTATAGTTCAAGTTTCTATTTTATTATCTTACATTGTTAATTATGTTTATAACCTCCATTTCTTTTCCTGCTATTGAATCGGAATTAATTATCTTCTAACTAGGTATCAATTGATTTCTTGGCAAGTTAATTTACACATTTAAAACCGTCATATTAATCTCTTCCTTCTGAATTCTAAATTAATTTTATACTAAACTGAGGTTACTACAACCAGTATTGGTTGAATATTCAGTAGAAGTCGGTTAGTACGACTCGGTTTAAGACTTATTCTCGATTAGCACGTACATTTCTCCAAAACCACTATCAATTCTTGTACTAATTATATAGGGATTTTTGGTTAAAACGACTTCGGTTTGTATGCACAAAATTTTGTTTCCCTAGGGGTATCTGGTTATACCGCAGAATACATATCATTGGAGACGATTATTATTTATGTATTTATTTGAACAAATGATTTGCATAATATAAATATTCAATAAATCTATTTTGGCTACAAAGTATAAAATTTGGCTATCTGTACCATTATCTCAGTTCAGTACATCCTGAGTAGGTTATTCCCAATAATTAGATGTAATATTAGAAGTTGTGAGTTTGTTGTGGTTATTGATGTCTAAGCAAATATACGAGTGTTGTCGCAAATAAATTTTGAAAACAACTCCCATCATTTGTTTCATTAGTAAAAGGATCATTTTGATAAAAATATATTTCTTTATTGAAACTCAGTTCGAATTAAAATCTTCCTTTACTTGGTTGTAATTCTTTCACATTTTAATTAATACAATATTTGATAAGCTGTGTTAATTAGAATATAAAATGATGTATTATACTACTAAACACTCCCAATTCCCAAAACTCTAATAAAATGAGCAATTACCCATTGTCCTATGAACTTGTGGGAAGAAGAGGTATTACCTGACACTTTACTGGAAGTCAAAAGGAATTGAACCAATCCCTAAGTTTTATTATCTTGCTTATCTCATATATTAGTAGCTATTTCAAGGATAAATGATCCCAATGATGTGGTGAATAAAAGGAATGGAGTAATACAATAACTTGTATTGTGGGATGGTTAACGTATATGATAGACCTAGGATGGGCGAGAATGAATTTTAGATTATAGAAAGGTAGGATTATATTTCTACGTGACTATTGTAATTGGATATAGAATTACTAATTATCAATATATTAATAAGCAAGTAAGAATTTTGAGGAAAGTATTGAATTTTATTAAAGATGATAGGTTTGGAAAATGAGATTATTAGCTAAATAATCTATAGACAAATTTTAGGCTTTACTATTAGAATATCATAAATTCCGTTACGACTATTTGGCGTGTTTGTCATTGTATAGTTGGAAATTTTAATAATTAAATACAGGGCAGGGCGTATTCAATAGTAAACACTTCTCAATGTACGTAATTCATCATTTTAATTAACTCATCTACACATATCTGTCAATTATAACAGGAAAATGCTGTACTATTTTCGCATATTAATGTTGAATTTATATTTAGAATTCTTAGAACTTTATTAGGTCGTAATATGATATTATGCAAGTATTATTAAGGAGCAAGTAGTACGTAAATACACGTATATGCTCTTTGCAAATGCTTACTGAGTTATGCCTTATGTGGCATGAAGTGTTATAGCAATTGAATTAGATTTTTCGGTGAATTTCCATGTGTTGTTGTCGTTGTATTCAGGATTGTGCAATAATCCATCGCGAATTCAATTAATATTGTTTTAGGATCAGATACAATAACACCCGTTATAAATATGTTAGGTACAGCGAAACTCTCGCTATACCGAAGTGATTCTTGCTGATAACGAAATAAAATCCACCACTCCTTCGTATCGAGAGTTTAATGTATATTGTACTATCTGACAGTCCCCTGAGAATTCTAGTATTTAGTAGTAGAATCCAGTGATGGACCACGACATGTATAAAAGTCTACCTCAGACAGATCGTATCACCCATGTAGGTCATTTGTGATTGACTTCGATTTTATCGATTGAGTTCTTGTCAATTTTGATAATATTTTTGTAGGTTAAATCTGAATCGAGTATCGAGCAAGATGTATGTCTAGACCTACCAATAAATTGTCTTGCACCACTATCGTCCTACCAGTACATGCAGAAACTGCCCTAACTTGATACAGGTAAAAAATTAGTTGTCCCAAGTAAGAAATATAACATACACATAGAAATGATGTCGTTTAGTTTAAATTTCATAAATTACTCAATACACTAAAGTACTACCAAGTTCAATTGGTTAACATAGATGTACATAATTTCTATCCTACGCTATTCCATTAAACAAGTTCGAAAACACAGAAATAATGCAAGCCAATTACTACGCATGTCAACTCTATATGAAACAATAGATATAGGAACTTTATCGTGTTTAACATATGAAATGGGAGGTCCTATGTAAAAGTCTTTGAAGATGAAAGAATCATCGGGTTTGGTTGCCTACACATTACAAACGACTTTATGGCCACTAAATTACATGCAGGCAAACTTTGAAAATATTCATCAATAAATTTCATTGGTTCTAGTCTCCTCCAAAATTGATTGTTCTAATAGACAAATCAACCCATGATGATTTGATAAGCTTTTGATCATACATTCCTATATGATTTTTAAACAATAGAGTCATAATTCATCATTTGAATAAGGAGTGATACTTGGGGTTCATTTCGTACTCAATAGATACATAAAATGATATTTGAGCACATATTCCAAAAGTATCAAATCACAAGTAATCATTGGCTTAGTATATTTCAACGTAAAAATTAATTAAAATAGACTAAGGTGTAATTAATAAGAATAATTAAAAGCTCAAAGCATTTTTGCAGAGAAAAAGCTATTTGATCTTTACATCTTTAAATTTATTATGACAGCACTTGAACTTGTCTAGTGGGTTTTAAGTAGGAATTTTTGCACAATCATAAATTTCATAGAAAAATAATTATCAAGGAAATTTGGATATACTAATCCTGCCCTATTCATTGAAACGCGAACGTGTATTACAGAACTATTCAACTTGTGATATGCTATTTAACAGTTAAGATTAATTACTTATTTAACCTAATGAAAAGCGTATTTCCATCAAATAAATGTCATCTTTGCTGAAAAACGATGGCTGAAACTCTTTTTGAATTATTGAATAATATCTCATGTGATTCTACTGGTACAGACCAGTTAATTTCTTTTAACAGCTATAGCCTGTGATGATGCATTGCAATTAGCAAGTTTTCTTAGTTATTATAGCCATTACATTATACACAAATGCTATTCTCAAATTCAAAATTGCAACTATTAATATGCAAAGTAACAACAGATGCAATTATTTGGTATTTGGCATCCAAACGGAATAAATTGTCCATAAATCCCAATATTTTAACTTCAAAACTTTACCTAATTATTATAAATAATCGCAGCATCGTGTGGTTATTAGGAATATATGACCAATAGTTGTACATGAATAATAGTGTATATTCTTCATAGATTTCCATATGACAGGAACATTTTATTGTTATTTTATAGCTAATATAATCATTAATTAATATTTTATTGATCTTTCTTTCATCTTGGTGATAAACACCATTACTAGATAATTTACATATATTTAGTATTTTCGTCATCAAATTTTTATAAATTCTCACTGCAGGATAGTAAATTGTAACTGAAGGTGAAAACTTCTGTTAGGAAACTTGCTTACCCTCTAGGTGGCTAATTCGGGAAAATATTTGAGACGAATTCACTAATTGTGTTTGTAAATGTACACTGACTGGCCAATGTGAATACGTTGAAGATTTTGGCGATATAGCAGAAAGTGAGACAATAGCTTGTTATCATTGTTCATGGTATATTAATGCTTGCAAGTGTTTTCAATGTGTCAATTATGGCATTGTGTTCCAATACTTCTGATCAGGCATTGTAGAAATATTGAATGTATCTACTACATATACGTATAGTAATACAAGTTAAATAGCATTAGTTGTGTTCAGTATTGGGGGAATATATACATTATTATCATTCCAGTCTCTATCATACATTTTGAGATGGGCAGAAGAAAGCTATTCTCACCATCAAGATTACTTAAATGTTATTATGAACAAAAATAGTAAGTTCATTTATTGTTCAATCAGCTGGATAAGTTCTATATTGAGAGTATTTATCCACGGCTATTTATTATTAACGTGCGAGCACTATTCATAATTACATAAGATATTATGGATAATAACTATTAATAATGAACACATTAATGAAAAGAAAATTGATTGTTAATTAATACAATGGATATAAAATGAGTTTTTCTCTGGTTTCTGATAATATGGAAATCTCATTAATCTGATCAGAAACCCGAGAATAAGCTTGTAATAATAGCCGAAACTCAAAGAGCATCATCTTAAACATATTGTGTATGTTTTGGAACTGAAACCTTTCGCGCTTTATTATAGAACTAGATTTTATCTAAAGTGCAAATTACATTTCTTCATTTCACAAATAGGTATATTTCGTATAAATATCCATCTGGTAATATTGTCACGTATTGTCACATCGAATATAGCAATTGAGGCTATAGGGGAACTGAAAACGAGGGTTAATTCTATTTGTAGGAAAAATATAGCGTAATTTTAGCAACAGATTGATTGCATAGTTATATAGTCTCTCAGTATACTCAAATTTGGTTCTCTGGCTATACTGTTGTTCCAAATCTAATGTATATTGATTTTACCAAATGGAGGATCATAAATTCAATTAATTTTCGAATTTAGCTCTTATTGTATTCGGAGTTTAGGATCGTCTGATTGACCTTCATAATATACTTTACTAATTGTCTGGTTGCTATAACAAATTAACAAAATCAAAACCACGTAGTAATCAAGTGAGTTTTTAGCATTACCAGCTACTTCATCTAGTAATCTTTATTGTATGAAAAGCTAACCTGGAGAAGAGATAAGATGATTAATAAAAAAACGTAATCATTGATTTGAAAGACATGCATATCTATCGATATCCCGAGCATCTCCACATATCTAATAATTAGTTATGACTAGTTGATAATGATAATATAGTCTACTAAATATTCAAACTAAGCTTACGAAAAGCATTTCGGCCTAATTAACAGTCTTCACAAGCAATACGATACATCTGGAGTATTTGAAATATCCCAAATATACTTGTACAGATTTCTCCGCTATCTTTCAGCCAGGAAACTACCCTAACTCGCATCCACAACGTCCAAGTGTAATTGATAATGGCATTTCTGGTCATATTAGGGCTTAAATATCAAATAACCAAATAAACAAGAAGTATAATAGGTAATATTATGGAATTAATCCAATAAAGTTACCAACAAACTAATCTCTGAGAACATTTTTGTGTTTTGTTAATTATAGGAATTGTATTTCGTATCTTGTTCGAGTTATATATGTCAGAATAAGAATACAATAGAATTTGTATAATTATACTGTAAGCCTCGATAAAATAATCATTGTGTTTGGTAGCCGAAATTTTTGAATTATACATTCAGACACTAAGGAATCAAAATTGGTGAGGATTCGGGCAATTTCCTGACCTGCCTACCGGTTGCGCCGATCTTTCATATTGGCTGGGCATTCTTTCGTTAACGAAACAAACTTTTAAAATAATCCAATTCAATTATTATAAATTAATACCAGGAATCTGGTTGATGTGATATTATTCAATAGGGAAATTATAGTATTTTTGTTAATTAATTAAAACTATAATCGTAAATAGGAAGATTGAAATGTTATTTCGAAATTACTGTTGTATTTGAGATATTCCTCTATATTTTTGCACATTTCATGACAGTTGAGTGATAATTAATTGAATAATAGAAAGTTTAAATGACAATATCGACAGCTTCAAGCTAGGGATATTGATTCAGTTATATCTGGAGTGATCTAGTTTAAAAATGTGATTAGGTTTATCGTAATCCACATAAACCTATTGAGAATTGTTCTGTATTTCTGATATACTCTAAAACTGCTCTTAAATTGTATTGTAGTAATTTACTTAGGTAGAGCAGAGAAAACAATTACAAGATACATTCTAGAAGCTAGGCAGTAAAATGAAGGCACTGCGGATTTCAATAGCACTAATTGTAAGTTAAACTTTCGATTTTAGATGATAATGTTCATATTTTTATGTATTATGTTTATTCTTTCTAGGTGTTATTGACTAGCTGTGTATTTATCAATTCACAAGGTATGTATACGTATTTAAAAGCATTTTAGAATAGACAGACAAGTTATATGTACACACATAATAAGATTCGAGATATGTAATACTTTTGACTGGGGATTAATTGATTAATATTGTTGAAAATTCAGTGAAAGAATATGAAGGAAAAGTGTGAAAAATAAGAATCCGTTCAAATGTTAGTACTTACGTAACGTTATCTAGAGGAGTGTTAAGTGTGATAGCCATATTCTGTTTGTATTGCTTAAATGGTGACACTGGAAGGGGTCAAATTTTCAGGAATTTTCGTTACGTAACGTTCGAACGACCCCTAACTTATACATCGTGTTGCGCTGAGGATATGCGTACTTAAGGATAAGATACTTCATCTCAGGGAAATTATACTCTATGTACCCTGAATGTAAGTACGTAGGTATTAGAGAACTAGAGTGTATATGTATGGGTACTATTGAGGGTGATAAGACTCCAATGTAAATTTCGAAGAATATGTGAATGCATAATGTACTACAATTATACGTACAAGTACAATATTAGTAGCATTTCAACTAAAGTGATACTATGTATGTGGAATTGGAATTATTTTGACAATGTGTTTTGTTTTTGTCAGAAATCGCATTTACTCCTAATCAATACTACTTCGGTATCCAAGAAAATACGAATACATCTCTTGGAACTGTATACATTACTTCTAATGTTGATATTATTCCGAGCTACACTTCTTCGAATGAATTATTTCAACTTACAAGCTCAGGATTAATTTCTCTACGAGAAAGTGTCAGCCTTGATTACGAAAACACAACTCAGCGTAGAGAAACATCTGTCATAACTGAGAGTTCAACTAATGTGACAGCTAGTGTTATCTTTTGTTTGATTGACTTGAATGATAACATACCCACTCCACCTAGCCCGGATTCCCTCACTATAGAGATTAATACCACAGAACTGTCTGTTAATAACACAATTGTTAGGTTTAATTCAACAGATGCAGATTCTAATGCAAACGGTTTGGTCCTGTTT
>JAKMXF010000023.1:0-88882 GCA_024704765.1 Oopsacas minuta | reverse complement strand
CCCACCCTAGTGTGTTAAAGCTGTTCAAATCTTTGCAACGAGAACAGTCACTACAAGAGGCCAAACTGATAAAGTGGGAGTCTGGTGATACAATAGTACACAGCAAAAAGTCCATTGAACGAGATGAGCGTATACAGTTACTTGTTGGAGATTATGAGAACCCGGATATAACAACATATCTTAGGGGAATCGCATACAATTTTGAGTTTTGACTACTGTATTATTCCTCACATACCTATTTCAATAATTAATTAAACCATATTTATCCTCTAGATGCATGAATATAACCTGAATAACAAGGGATACTGAATCACCTGGGGAGGAAAATCCGGGGACGAAATTTCCGGGATCCGAAAAAAATAGGTCAATTAAACAAAAGTTCATCTAGCGAAATTTACCAACAATTACTGGATAGAAATAAATAGCATAAATCGCTTAGGAATCAGCTAGACATCGAATTTGACTGGGTGGACACAGGGCCGGCGACAGGGGGGGGGGGTAGCTTGGGATAAATAGGGGCCCCGGGTCGGCATGTGATAGTTTCTTTAGGATTTAAGATATTCATTGTGTCTTGTAGGTACATGTAGGCTTGTATCACAATATAAGTTCCTTTGTTTCACTAATAGAATAATTGCTTTTATCAATATAACACTTAGCAAACAAAGGATTCTGTCATTAATAGTTGTTATTAATTTATTCCATTGTTTGAAACCTTATTATTCATTTATTTCCTTCAACACTATAAATATGGAATTATAGAAATTGCTCTATTTCAATTATCAAATATTTCAATTTAAAGTCTATGTCCTACGTTCATAAATCAAGTAATAGATTCATTCGCATCTACTAAAGCAAGAAGAGGCTTTTGCTAAGCTCAACTTATTGAGAGATTCCATTATTTATTCTAATCTATTCTACTTATTATATTATTTCACATGCTTAATGTCAATATTACTTACATAAATTCACTCAAATTTCAGGATAAGTTTCTAGTTGCAATATATTTTTGTCTAAGGTCATAGGTATTACAAAAATTGAATTTTTGTCAGAACTAGGTTGATGGAGGGGCCCGGCCAGAAATCTTGCTAAGGGGCCCGTAAATTCTGTCGCCGGTCCTGGGTGGACATCACAAAACTCATGCTCTATATTTCTGAAGATTTTTACATTAATTGAAAAATTACTCGATTCAATGAACGATCGTCTTATTCTATGAAACAGCTGGATCTGTTCGAAAGCATGATACTTACCAGAAGCTTCTCGATGGCATTTACGTTCTTTATCCTAAATATTGTCCACAAAATTTGGATGTTGACTTTAGTGTAGAAGAGGTACGGTCATTGTGCAATCGCTTCAACCTCGAAAACAATTCTACTGTGTCTGCATTCAATGGGCATACTGCACACATTTCATCCATCAATGATCTATGTACTGAGATCCTAAATTTAGATATTGGTCTTCTGTTGTCTTATATCATTTCTTAAATTAATATTTAAAGCATTATCAGTTCAGTCAACTTCCGTTTTATCGAACACGTATATATCGAAATAACCAGTGCGGTTTGGACTCAGCATATTCGATTACCCCAGTATAACCATTGAAAGTATGTTTCTACCACAATTTAGAAATTTGTTCACTTTATATTCATAAAAACAACAACAAATTTACATATGAGAAACTTGCGAAATTCGGATTCAGCGTAGTTACCCCTGTGTAGCCGTTTAGAGCAAGCCTGTATATATAATTTGAGATTTGGCCAATTTTTTTACTTTATATCCATAAAACAACAATAAATTTATATATGATTAACTCAAAAGTGTGAAAATCGGATTCATTATGTTCGATAAATTTAGTGAAGTTTTATTGAATTCTATTCACTTCAGCCAACCGTACGGGGATTTGGTCCCCCTCTCGACTCTACTGGAAATAACTGCTGATATCGAAGATTGAAATTATACTAATATGGTCTCAAACCGTCAGGTGGCATCCGTACACATATTTCACCGGCTACATAGACTCCGTATACGTATCAGAGTTGACCATGCGTCACAATTCGTTACTCAATACCTATGCCCCATCCTATGACCCATTGACCCATCGAGTGATCCAACCCCCCATCCACCATGTCATATACCTACCTCAAATTTGAAAGTCGACCATAGTGTTCTACAACATCGAGAATACATTACGAATTATTCATGTTTATCTCATCCAAATTCCAGTTTGAGCACTGGTCATGATGATGATGTGTCAATTAGTCAGTCGATTGATCAATGGGTTACACGATTCGTCAATGGGGCTGTCATGCCATAAATGGGATGGTAATGTAAGTTAGAAGGCAAGCCCAGACCATTTAGGCCACCCAAATATTTACCTTCCATATTGAGTTATACACTCAAATATGGTAGTCCTCTAAGGAATCCGGGGGGTATTTACCCGGAATTTTATCATTTTGAGACCTTACCACTTGAATTTTGACAACACTCCTGTCAGATGTTCTGCCCCCCGAAAGTTAGAGGGAACACTGGTGGCTAATAGCCACCAACGAATTTTGATTTTGTCGAGCACTGTGTAGTGATGTGTCATACTTCCCTGGTAGTGTATTAGAGATTCATATCCTACAGAACTTCATGAATTACCCAAGACTACAGTTTAACTATATTTTCGTGATTCTAGTCTGGATACTTCTAACAGGCATTTTTACAATAATATTTTTATCATCAGAGCAATATCTTAAAGAACAAATTCCATTATATAATTCAGTAAATGTACCTACAATTTTGAATACTTCATCCGACTCCTGGATTGAATACAGAGATAATTGGGATGGAGACATTTTGATAGAAACAGAATATACTAACAGACAAATACATTTCACTCAGCAATATGTTGATGCTATGATAAAGAAAGGAGTACATCCTCTTACACAAATCTACCCAAAGTTTTTAGAACGCATTGAATTTGTGAATAAGACCTGCCAAAAGCTTCCAGAGGAAATTAACTATAAACTTTTGCTTCGTGCACTAAACTTCATGCAATTCAATGATGATTTTGAATTAATACATTGCCTTGTACCAAAAGCATCATCAGATACATGGACTAAACAATTCGCAAAGATGGTAGTTCCAAATTTAGCTCCGAGTAGGGATTTTGTGAATAAAATTAGTTTGAGTAATTATTTCGAAGAGCAAAGAGAAACAGCACGTCGCATACAAACTTACACCAAATTCTTTATACACAGACATCCATTCGAACGTCTTGTCTCAGGTTACCGTAACAAATTCCAAGATCCACCTAAATTTTGGTTTGTGAACACTTATGCAAAAGCTATTATTATTTCGAATTATTTGAAGAAATATCCTCACGACAGGCAGAGCTTTGAAAGACAATACACATATTTGCCTGATTCAGAGAAGCAACATATTCTCAAACAAATAGACCGTTTGAGTTCAGCAGAAGATAAATTTGGCATCACTTTTATTGAGTTTTTGAATTACGTGATTGATACAGTAGATGAAAAGGGTGTAGACGAAATGAACATGCATTGGAAACCTGTATCCAGAATTTGTAACCCATGTGCTGTTCATTTCGACATAATGATAGAGCATGATAATGTTTCTGAAGAATCACAGTTGTTAGTCGATTATGTTCAGAAGAACAAAGCAACGAACCCTCGTTTGTATTTCGAAGAATTTGAAAAGAAGGCAACACGTGATAAATGTAACCAGTATTTCAGTGATATTCCGCAGAATATACGTCAGAGATTATTCGAGATATTCCGTAATGATTTCATATTATTCGACTATAAATATGATCTAGAGAGTAAGGACTTTCTTTGTCAAGAGAATACCAATAATTAGCTCTATTTTTATTTAAAGATTTTTATTTATCTAATTATCTTATGCATATTTTTATATTTTTGTCTTCTAGAGCAGAAAATAAATCACTTAATTTGATTCTTATTCATTTACGACAGGGCTGACAACTTTTTTTATATTGCGAATTACATTTCAACTAAAACTTGTTTAATACACCTCTCAATGAGGACATTACTTATAGAAATATTATATCAGAGCTCAGATTTCATCCATATTAGTTAATGGTGAGTATAATGCAATATAATATAATATGAGGGTCTGTGTATTTTGTTTTTTGGTTTCTTCGGGTTCGAATCCCACGCCTGCATAACTTTTCCGACTATAGATTACCTAAATTGAATGACTTAACTTGACTCTTCAAACTTCCGTGATTTCAATATATGTAGCACTAATATGGGCATAACTGTGCTCTAGGAGAGCTGAGCTCTCTCTATATATATTATCTCTTATGCATGATACGTATTATACCTTCAACCCAGGGGTGGCGCTAGGGGGGGGTCGGGGAAGGAATTGGAAGAAATTTGACAAGAATATGAATTCTATTTAGTAAAACAGTGTAGTATTCTAAGATTTAGATCACAAATTTAGACACCCTATTGGGGACCTAAGCCCCCTTGTCGGGGATTTCCTGGCGCCACCCCTGCTTCAACCTACGATTTTGGTGACCTAACTTCTACTAGGCTGAATTCTGAAATAAATGTTTTGCATGAAACTAGTAGTTATAGAATTGTTAATGAGAACACTCAGCTTTAAGCTTAGTCAACTAATATTTAACCAAATTATATAATACTTGATAATTATCTGATTTATACAAGTCTAAAAATGTCAAAATCTCCTATTTCGAGATTAATATACTTATAATACGTTCAAATAGATCCGGTATAACGTATAATACAACTTAGTTACACTGAAGTATGTAAAATTTTCGAATCATAGATACAATTAGGTTCTATAATTCCCTTAAATTTTACCAACTAAGATTAATGACGTATTCTTTCATGATTTATTATTTTATTGATTGATTTACTGACGTTTTGAAGCTAAATATTCAGTTTTTTTCGCCCGATTTAATTGAGCGTCGGCCATGTTGTGTTTTTAGAGTCTATATCCCTTAATATATTAGCGTCAGAATAACTCTTGGGTGATTCCGCTTACATAGACGTTTCTACCTTAAGTTTTAGTTTAGGGCGATTTCTAGGACCAAAATTCAAAATTTTATGGGATATTGGCAGGGTTGCCGGAATTCTCATAGAGATCCTGTGGGAATTGGGATTGATATTGCGTTCTACGGCAACCCTGGATATTGGTCCCCAGGACAACTTTCCAAGCGCTCCAAAATTCTCATGACAAAGCTGAATAAGTAGATAACATGACGCTATTATTTTATGACTAAAATTAGTGATTATTTATATAAAATGGCTACTGCAGGAGACCTCGCCGCTAATTTCCAGAAAGCAGCTGACTTCATCCGCTCCCTCCCACCTGAGGGGTCTATACAGCCATCTCAAGAACTAAAGTTAAAGTATTACTCTCATTACAAACAGGCTACTATCGGGAAATGTGACATGCCTCGTCCTGGTATGCTAGACTTCACTGGTAAAGCTAAATGGGATGCTTGGAATGCTCTAGGAGACATGAGTAAGGATGTCGCAATGAGGGAATATATCAAGATAATGGTAGCTTCTATGAGTGAGAACGAGAAGACTCCGGCTTCAGAAGCTCTTCTCAAGGAGCTCTCTGAGTTTCTGAAAGTTTGATTCAAGAACCTAATTGGATTAGCTTAGTTATATTCTACATAACAGGGATTAAAGTATATTTCCCATTGTTATAGAGTGGTAGTTTCGAACGTTTGTATTTCTTAATTATCGAAATCTTGTAGTGTGATATAGCTTGTGTTATGATATTATAGGGATCGGAATATCCGTTGTTGTTCATGGTTATTATTATGAGACACTCCTAACTTGTTTGGAGTGGGGAATTACAGCATGGCTATAGTATGCTGATGAAAGCGCGTATAGAAGAGTCCCTAAAACACTAAATCACAAAAATGAGCTTAAACCTGCTTAGATGTTTCCGCTATGTTATCTGCCATTCGGGTAATTCGTGTATGATTCATACTTACCAACTCTAACTATTTCCATCATATTTATCTCCAAATCTCTGGATTTCTGTTTTATTGATATACCGTATTTCCCCGAATAAGCGCCCCGGCGCTTATTTTAGGAAAGATGTAGAAATTAGTTTTCCCTAATTCAATAGGTAGTATCTAATAATACAATGATGAAGTTAGTAATAAATAAAAGATACGTAACTATGTAGTGCATTTATAAGGATCATACTGGTCCTCCTCACACAAATTTTCGTCATCTAGTATAACAATTTGATTTAACGTATTTCCCCGAATAAGCGCCCTGGCGCTTATTTTTTTCGTGCATATGAAACCCCGGCGCTTATTCGGGGAAATACGGTAAATATATTCATAATTAATGAACACAGACTTATCAAAGAGGTAATACAAATATTGAAATAATTCTGTAGTCTTTCTTCCCGACTAAATTAGTTAATACTAAAATTATTGTTTGAATATTTTCATAAACTGTTTTCACTCAGCTGTTCACACCTTTTGGAGATTAAGACACCAAATTTGGCAAGTATACTCGTAGTGACATGTAGTTGTGCAGCTAACATTTGAAAATTTTCTAATGTGTGTATTTTCACATCTTTTACACCTCTATATTTTGCTCAATCAGATTGTTGAGTTTTACAATTAAGCATAAATGCATAAAATTAGTTGTTTATACTTTAATTAGCACTGTAATGTATTTATATTGATGCAGACTGTAATTCTATTGGTCAAGCAGTCTATTAAATATATATACAATAGAACTCGGATAAGACGTACCCCCTCGGGAAGTCTAAAAAAGTACGTACTATCCGAGTGTACGTACTAACCGAGTTGTATTTACATAGAATCCTATGTAACAATGAATTTTGGTTCATAAAATTTAGTACGTACTAAGCCGAAGTACGTCTTATCCAGGGTACGTGCTAACCGAGTTCTACTGTATATACACTGATTTATCATATGGTTAATCATATTTTCACACCTTTTGGTGAACATTTCAAAATTATCCTAGAGATTAGCTTCCACTTGTTAAGTAGAGGTAAACAGGGACGTAGAATTTGATTTTAACATTTTAAATATCTAACAAGATTAGTAAAATTCAATTTTATCTTTCTTCGCTAAAATGGATATTTACTAGAATATTATATTTTCAATAATCCACTAAAGATGAATTTGGTAAATTTAAGACTGATTTGAGATTTTTTCTATATTGTTTTGACTGATCCGAGAATTCCTTAGTTCAGGGGGGAACTGAATTAAGAAATTGTAACACAACCGAATAGACCCATGTATATGATATTCATACAATATACAAAATGTTAATAATTCCACATTAACACTTTAAACAAAGACAGCTCTGAAATCTGACTAACATAGTTTCTATTCTTTGAGTTCAACCAATCCCTGGTCCTAGGTTACTACACATCTCTTAGTTACTAATATAAAATAGATAATCAGTAATTGCTCTCTCCTCTCTGATTGAATGCCTACAGTAATCTCATCAGTGTGTTGGGTACCAAAAGGTGTGCCTCAGTCTAATCCAGATCGTATCAAACTAGATGATACTCAGATACAAGAACTCATGCAGCAGCAACATGATGGTACTGATGAAGTTATGGATGATACACAAGACTCTGCTATACCAGCAGGTAATTACTGCTAATAGCTCTCATATGTATTACTCTGTCATGTAATGATTAGGTAGAAGTAGGGTGATGCATACAGTCGACAACCGATAGTTCTAACAATTTTTCCCTTGAAACATATACAAGTAGACTCCTTAATAGGTTCAGTTTACCATATCAACCGGTATTGAGTGGAGTCTACTGCGTTTTATAAATTCAGTTCGATAATCCGAATATTCGTTAATTGAACAATTTTTTCCCATAACAGTTCGAATTGAATGTTGTCGAGAGGGATTCATCCAGCTCCAGGCTCTCAGTGCCATATGCCTAAGGCTGCATTATACTTCTTTTCATATGCCTACGCTGTAGATTATACAAATTGTATTGCTATATCGGAGTCTCGCAAATTTTCGTGATATATTTAGCTGATATTTATGTGCCTGTAGGCGTACTGCTTACGTCTGGAAAATACACTGGTGCCAGCCTGGGGAGGATCCAGGGTTGTTCAAAGGATGTGATGAGTTTGATCTTTGTGAGCTCTTTAGAGATTTCTAGGCTAATTGCTATCTTTTTCGACACAATACAGGAGCGTAGATTCGGGATGTGAGTTGGTAGGGATTTCGAGCCATGATGACAGTAATGGCAGGGACACACAAATACATTTCTATTAGTCTTTCTGGAAAGAGCAAAATTTGGTTGGGTCATAACCTAACCAAACATACCGTTGCCTCGACCACGCAATAATACAAAAGCTGCTCAATCACCTGGTCTCCATATTTTCTGGAATATCGTTATTCAGCTTTCTTCATATTTTCATACAGTAGAGTATCGTAATTACGAGAACCGAGGGCCGCCGAAATATATACTAACTATCCAGAATTCTTATTACCGTCACTAGCCCTGTGGTGTTATAGGATTTGATTAGGAGACGCTTATTGGTAGTTTTTGTGTTTGTAATTGGTACTATAGACAAATGAAAGTAGCCTAAGACTTGTAACTGTAGCACTTCCAACTATGAGTGAATTTAAGCTCAGAAAGATGTAATACTTAACGATTACATGGTTCTAAGAAGGCGTATATATATATACAGTGGAGACACTCTGAGAAGCGGACAACTCCGTGCAACGGACAAACCTCGTAGTACGGATTGAATTTACCAAGCATGTAATTACTACTTAAGCAGTCTCCGAGGAGCGGACAATTCTCTACAACGGACAGAAGCCATATCCCCAACGTGTCAGTTATTCGGAGACTCCACTGTATAATATACTATTAACACGCAAGTAATATGTACATGTGTGTCTGTGTGTAACTATGTCCAGGATTGATTGAAGAAACAGGAAGACCTCCAGGGCTTATTTGGGCATACAGGGGTATTTTTGGGTCTGGTTGACGCAAGTTCGAGTCTTGGACGAAAATTCACACCTATGGCGTCACTTTGACCAAATGATGACTCATCATGGAATGATTACGTCATAATGACTGTACAAATTTTGAATTCTTTCCAAATTTCGAGAATTTTAGAATTTCTTAATACACGAGCCACGAAATTCCAAGATTTCTAACCAAAGCCCTGTAGCAGCTCCAGTATTACCACAGAAGGCCATTAAATGGAATTTTGGTGGACCATGGATAATAAATGATTGGAATTTCCGCAAAAGATTGACTATATAATGACATCAAAGAATTCTGAAGCACTTTACCATGGATATATTTTTCTACAAATATTCAATACTTTTCATTAGGGTAAAAATTCCCAGTTTCTATAATAACGAAATGTATTAACCATACATATGTATACGGTATGTGTATCGATCGCTCAATATCCCTCCCAAAATCACACGTTATAGTCTTCTCTTAAGATTAAATGGATAATGAAATGCCGAACATTCTTTACAGAATCCTTGTAGAGCTGAAACTATTTATTCTACAACTTAACAAACACAATTCCAGTTGAGTTCGCCAATTAGCAAATCGTATAATTTCCTGATACGTGAACTTTCTATATAAAGATTATTTCTAATAACAAGTGAACTGTAATGGCCTGAAAATCCTTGCTAATTTGTGGACAGCACTGTCTGGACCTCTCTAATACATTTCCATGATTAGACGAATAAATTTAATTATGCCTTATCCTACAGAAGAGGACATATCTACAGAACAAGGAGCTACACCAGCGGATAACATAGAGCAGATATACAATCTAGATGCTTATGACATAGAAGAACAGGCCTTACAGTTAACAGGAGCTAGCATGCAGGGATTAACCTGCTACTCAACTCCTGCAGAGGATCCGTACATAACTCTAGATAACATTAGTGATACATCTAGTCAGGACTTTACTATTGAGTCTACAGATAATCTAGTGCTAGTAGGACGTGCTGATGACGAGTATAGTGTTATAGAAGTACATATATACAATGAATCTACAGAAGATCAGTACTGTCATCACGAGGTTATGCTTAACGCTCATCCTCTGAGTATAGAGCTTGTTAGACTTGAGGGTGTGTCTCTTATAGCAGTAGGTACTATGGAACCTGAGATAGAACTATGGGACTTAGACCTAGTAGACAGCATTGAGCCTTATATTGTGTTAGGTATGCGGAAGGGTAAGTCTAAGAAGAAACTATCAAAGAACAGACACAATAAACCTGTGTTGTGTCTATCCTGGAATAAAGCCACACCTCATCTGTTAGCTAGCGGATCAGCTGATAGAACAGTTCGTATTTGGGATATTAAGAATGTAGTGTGTATTGAAACTCTCCTACATCCTGATGTAGTACAGAGCATAGCTTGGCATCCATACAATACCTCCCAATTACTAACAGGCTGTGTAGATGGATGTGTCCGTATATTTGACTGTACGACAGAGGATAAGCTAATCTCTGCTGTTAGTCTTAACAGTGAGATAGAGAAGGTTATCTGGGATCATTTAGACCCCATACGTGTTATAGCTTGTACAGAGTCTGGTCATGTAATCTGTATTAGCAGTGATACAGGTGAGATATTGTATAAGATAGCTGCTCATGCGAAGCCTGTTACTGATATAGCTTTAAGTACATTCCTACCTGGCCTACTGGTATCCACATCTGTTGACAAGTCTTATAATGTGTGGGATGTGTCTGGAGGAGGTGTGAAGTGTCTTCACTCATGTAGCCCTGCTCAAGGTAAACTCTACTGTGCTGAGTTCTCACCTGATAATCCATACGTGTTTGTTATCGGTGGAGAGAAGCAGGGCCTGACTGTTGTAGATTTAATGAAGATAGCTCCTGTAGCATCTCTCCTTAAAGGAAAGGAATTAAAGCGGGTTGTCACATAATATATATTAATCGGTTGTTAGTCAATTTGTTTTATTAAATTCATTCCTATATATTGAACGAGCCTTTGGCTCCTTCAAATTGACGGCCTCCATGGGCCCTATTAGGCAAATTGTATTTAGATCATTTCATTATGTCATAAAGAATAATGAATTAGCATAACAGAGATATGAAATCAGGATTCAGGATACTTGATTGCCCCTGAGTAGCCGTTTAGAGCAAGCCTCTGCGTATATTTTGAAATTTGGATAATTTGTTTACTTTACGTATATTCATAAAACAACTATCAATTTACATATGATTAACTCAAAAGTTTGAAAATCGGATTCAGCATGTTCGATATATTTAGTTAAGTTTGATTGAATTCTATTTACTTTGATATACACGATAAATACATGGTTATTCAACAATTTGAAAATTGCATACCGTAAATCCTTTCCTTGACAACGGACAGACAAACAACAAACAACAATTGAGATTCTATAATAAAGATTTAGGATTTCCTTAGTCTAGCAAAGCTTGCAATCCTTTGTTAGTAGTGCTGTATGGGTGCTGGAATCTATCTTCTATATTATTAAGACTTACTCTTTCGGCTACTATGGGATAACAGAGTGTGCTGAATCCGAATTACGCATTTTCAAGTTTCTCATATATAAATATATTGTTGTTTTTATGAGTATAAAGTAAACAAATATTTGAAATCTTAGTATATACTTAGGGACTTGCTCTCAACGGCTATAGGTGAATATCAAAGTGTGCTGAATCCGAATTTCGCCATTTTCAAGTTTCTCTTATGTAAATTCTTTGTTGTTTTTATGAGTATAAAGTAAACAAATTGTCGAAATATTACTTTATTAATTCAATTTTTCAATTTTATAGAAATATGAATTATTTATAAATAATTACATATATACTATACAGATAGCAACCATTTAGTGCTGAGCCAATATACAAATGTCCCGCTTTATCGGACATGTATCGAAGCTTATCTTCCGCTAAAACTTGTCAAAAACTTTAGAGTGGCTGTACACGAATTGACCAGGTTTATGCTATCGGTATGGTCCATGAAATTCCCGGACCGCTGCAACACTGATACGTAGTTAATAGTGCTATACAGTAGAACCTCTGTAATACATACACGAGCAGACCTTTGAAATTTCAATTTCTTATTTTGAGTACATATTAACCCAGAAATATCAAATTGACAAATCTCAATCACCGTCTGTGCCGACTTAAATTTGCCAAATATATTTTATTGGATTATTGAAACTATAATATTCTACTAAATATCCACTTTAGCAAAGAAAGATAAAATTGTATTTTACTAATCTTGTTAGATATTTAAAAGGTTAGAATCGAATTCTCCGTCCCTGTTTACCCCTACTTAACAAATTGAAGCTAATCTCTAGGATAATTTTGAAATGTTCACCAAAAGGTGTGAAAATATGATTAATCAAAAATATCTTGGATCGATCCGCCGCTGTACTCGGCGGCAACCGAATATTATCAGTATTAATAGCTCAAATTATGAATCTCTACTATTGAGATTAGTACTCTAGGAATTAATGAATAACAAAATTCAATATTGACAGATTGCCTTAGTAATATTGTGGGAGGAATTATTATATTTGAGAGGTACAGGAACTGTGCTGTCATAATTGTAGAAAGAGAATCCAAAACCTAATGCGAATAAGGCAATGAAGGTAGCAATCATTAATATCTTGCTTGTATTCCCAGATAACCTGAATATTCTTCTCTTTCCTTGCGCCTTAACATTATACCTTGCAGTTAAGTGACTCAATGATTCATAACCTGTGTTGTCATGCAATTTTCTGTCTGCAGGTTTAATGCCTGCGTTTATCTGAGCTTTATCTGCTACTTTTCTCCAGTTAGTGCAAAGAACAATGATTAGGAATATTAATGACTGTAAAATGATAGCTAATGCCATTCCTATCCAATAACCCATCGCTTCCATTTTCGCTACCACACACAAACAGATAGAGAGAGGAACCGCGAAAAATTGATAGACAAGTAGATTTGTAATCGATCCAATCTTCTGACGGCCGCATCCTTTTAAAACAGCTCCTCCTGTTAATTTTAAACCATCAAAGTTTTGGTAAATGGCAGT
The DNA here is from genome assembly GCA_024704765.1 of Oopsacas minuta. Classification (NCBI taxonomy): domain Eukaryota; kingdom Metazoa; phylum Porifera; class Hexactinellida; order Lyssacinosida; family Leucopsacidae; genus Oopsacas; species Oopsacas minuta. The sequence continues at coordinate 75,812 of JAKMXF010000023.1, read as the reverse complement.
GATAAACAATGAGCTACTGGCCCCTGCAATAATACAATCATCTTTTGTGAATATCTGTGGTAGATAAGATCTCAGTAGCAATACTGCTACTGAGAAATGCATTCCTATCACCACAATAATACACAGACTTAAATAGGATGATTTACGAGCTAAAGATGGATTATTTGCTCCTAAAAGATTTCCAACACGGACAGTTGTAGCTATGCCAAATCCAACGGGAATCGTAAATAATTGCCCACTCACACTTAACATCACTGAGAATATTCCCAACTGTATTTTAGGATCAACACTAGTAGCCCCTACAATCAGAAACCCAATCTCAAACGTCCACCTTTCCAGACATAGCATTATTAAGCCTGGAACTCCGAACTTGCAGTAGTGTAGCCAGCCCTTCAGAGCATCCACTCTCCAACCCTGCCAAGAGGACCTGTACAGAGAGGAACAACGGATATATCCCATGTAGAGGCAAGCAAAGGACCAGTAACCGATTACTATTGAAATAGCAGCCCCCTCTACACCGAATTTTAGTTTGATTATGAATAGATAATGGCATGCTACATTGACTAGATTACCGATAATATTCAGTATTAGACATGGATATACTACACGTTGTGTTTGTATGTACTTTCTCGCCATAAAGTATATTGTAATAGCTGGATTAGCTATACAAAATATCTTTAGATATTTGCCTGCGATTGCTGCAACTTGTGGATCCTGGTGTATTATTATCAAAATTGGTTCTGCATTCAAACACACAGCTATAATAGGAATACTTGTAACCAGGCCAATGAGTAGAGCACGTTGGAAGTATAAGCCAACGAGAGGGTAGTTCTTTGCGCCGTAAGCCTGAGAACAGAGAGTATCCATTCCTGAGCTCAATCCTATCATTATGGATTTACATGAAATGTTTGAAAATGAAAGTGCTAGTGCTGCTCCGTCTAGGTACACTCCCTCTCCAATATGGCCAGTGAAGAACAGACTTATGACTGGTAGCAATTGACTGCCGAATGAAGTGATTGCACAAGGCCAAGCTAGCTTGTTTATCGTTAAAAACTCAGAGACTATCCAATAGGAGAGCAGTTTTTTATACCATTTTCTCGGCTGGAGTTGTTCATATTCTTCCATTAAGTCAGATAATGTACACAATATTATAGTTTTTTATTTATATATTATTGTATGCCTGTTAGAGTCAATCTTGATCACGAGTTTGTTACTTGTTGCAATGAGTATTGGGACAATCCACATTATTAGCTAGTGTATTGTTCAGAATTCAATACACATATGCACAAGACATATACTTACAGGGGAGATAGATTTCTATTTTATTAAGAATAAGAAGGTATATTTCAAGAAACAGGATCTACTATGCTTTGTCTACGGCCAAGTATTAGAAGTCTTGATTTTCCAATTCAATTTGTAAAGAAACAAAAAAATTTAACTCATAACTATTTTCTATTATTTTATTGATTCTGATTGTGTTTATTTGCACTGTTTGTGTGTACTCCTGAAATCTAGGAACGTAACTCCACTATCCTCGTATAGCTATAGTCTCGCCTTTCCCGAATTTGTCGTTCAAATTTACTGGAACGTAACCCCGGGGAACGGCGAAGGATACCTGTAATGATAAATATGTAGATATAGATTTGAAAATTACAAAATGGAATCTTCATACTCGATTACCCTGGCTAACAGTTGAAATGAAATCTCTAGCATCATTAATATAAGCAAAAAGGTGTGAAAATATGATCAACTAGTTACCGTAATTGAATTACTCATATAGAATTGAGTTAAGAATTTAGAACCTTAATATCAAGTGATCTGAGGATATAATACATTTGTAATTTTAACGTTACTGAGATATATTAGGTAATATGGATGACACATGTTTTGTCAATATCCATTTATTACTCCATAGTCACTAAAGTTATTATCAAATCACCCCAACCAATATGTTCTACATACCAAACTTCTCATACCCTTGTAATATATTTTCTTACGATATTATTGTGTCATCTTTGATAATAACCAAAATATGAGTAAATTCACAATAGAGTCACACGGGTTAGAGCTATCGTATCAAATTGTATTACAAGGGAATGGGAAGTTTGGTATTTAGTGCAGATTGGCTGGAGTGATTTGATAATAACTCTAGTGACTATCGAGTAATAAATGGATTGAACAAATATGTGTCATTCATGGTATCTAACATAACTAAGTGCCGTGACAACTTTATCATTACAAAATTTCTATATTTAGTATGAAACATCTATAAATTACCTGTTGTTAATTTTGGAATCGGAGTCACAATAGTTTTCGATTAACACAGCTTGAAATGGCAAATGTTTGACAACATTTTCCCTATTTGGAAATCCGATGACGTCATTTCGGGCTGACATAAGTTTGATGATATAGCTAGTATCAATTATTAACTTTCAATAATACATGAGCCAAAGGCTCGTCGCTTCGCGATTAACTCGGTGCATTGCGCGAAGCTATTGGGATATTTCTCCAAATATTCCTTAGTTACTTTATTAGTGTATTGATACTTATCATTACTGTTAATGTGATTAAGTATGACCCAAATACATTCCTATAGCCTTACTCAGCAGCGCAGTTATACACATGATAACTAGTGCTAATAATATCCATGTAGTCTCACTTCTAGTAGTATGAATTCCATTCAAAGAGTTACTCAGCTGTATGTTCTCACTTCTCAGCTGTTCATTCCAGTTCTCAGCTGATTGAATTCACGCGTTAACTTCTGGCGACTTATCGTATTCTGAGGTATATGTGTTTCCAGGTCTTTTCTCAGTATTCCAATTGTGTCACAAACAACTTCCTTGTAAGGATATGTAATAGACTGTTTATGTGTCTGTATAGACTGTATGGTTGACTTTATAGACTGTTCGAGTGTCTGTATAGATAGTTGATTCTGTTTTATCCTGTCTCTCTCCATAAGTAGGAGAGGGATTAGAATAGCCATACCCGTGATAACTAGTGCTAACAAAATCCATATACTCCTGTTAGTATTCGTATTACTCCTAAGCAAATTGGTTTGTATGTTTCTTGTTTCAAATTCGTTCTTATTCATTTTGTCACTCAGCTCTTTGTTCTCACTTCTCAGCTGTTCGTTGCCAGTTCTCAGCTGATTGAATTCACGCATTAACTTCTGGTGACTTTTCGTATTCTGAGTTATATATGTTTCCATGTCTTTTCTCAGTATTCCAATTGTGTCACAACCAACTTCCTTGTAAGGATATGTAATAGACTGTTCATTTGACTGTATAGACTGTTCATTTGACTGTATAGACTGTTCATCTGCCTGTATAGACTGTTCATGTGACTGTATAGACTGTTCATGTGACTGTATAGACTGTTCATGTGACTGTATAGACTGTTCATGTGACTGTATAGACTGTACTGTTGACTGTATAGACTGTACTGTTGACTGTATAGACTGTTCATGTGACTGTATAGACTGTTCATGTGACTGTATAGACTGTACTGTTGACTGTATAGACTGTTCATGTGACTGTATAGACTGTTCATGTGACTGTATAGACTGTACTGTTGACTGTATAGACTGTTCATGTGACTGTATAGACTGTTCGTGTGTCTGTATAGATAATTCATTCTGTTTTATCCTGTCTCTCTCCATAAGTAGGAGAGGGATTAGAATAGCCATACCCGTGATAACTAGTGCTAACAAAATCCATATCCTCCTGTTAGTATTTGTATCACTTCTATACAAATTGGTTTGTTTGCTTCTTGTTTCAAATTCGTTCTTATTCATTTTGTCACTCAGCTGTTTGTTCTCAGTTCTCAGCTGTTCGTTACCAATTCTCAGCTGATTCAATTCATGTACCAATAATTCCTGGTGACTAATCATATTCTGAGTTATATGTCTATTCAGGTCCTTTCTTGCTATTTCAATTGTCTCACAACCTACTTCCTTATAAGGACATGTAACAACACCATCTGGATTGTCCAGACAAATTCTAGCGTGTTCGTTTGTTCTGTTAGCTTGTACTTCTTTTCTACAGTACTCGCACCTTTGATTTCGGAAGGGACACTTTTTCTGGTGGTCCAATGTGTCACATTTTTGTAACACTTCTCCACATCCTTTCTGACATTTTATTCTCACTTTAACACAACCATTCATGTGTTCCTCAATATTATCCAGCTTTCCTAACCAATCACAACCTCGTATTGATAGAGGACATCTGCATTTCAGTTCCCTTACAAACCCGTCTACTCTCCCATCAACTTCCCCGCCTTTACCCTATGTACAATTTGTACAGAATGTCTTGCCTTCAGACATTTGTGGTTTAATGCTAATTCCATCACATTTTGAGCATATTAATAATTTCTTAATATTCTCAGGGACCTGTTCCTTGAGTAGGTCTGTTCGATACCCTCCTGTCTCTCCCCTCTTACTCACGTAGATGAGAGTAGTTATAGAGTCTGGTGTTACAAGTTCTCTCTCTGCCATGTACCCACTTGTTTACTTGTTAGTTAGTTATTACTTATCAGATAATTCAGTTCTTATGAGCATATGTTATAGTGTATCTGATATTTGAGAAGTTTATTAATAGAATAACTGTGCAGTAATTCAATAGCTATTACATAGGAGAGTAAATTCAATAGTCTTATGAATTTATGACAGCTTGTGTACATGAAATGCTCAGCAAAGGTGTGATATATGATTAAACTCATGAAAAACATAATTATGTGTATATTCCTAGCATGCATTCTCCACCTATCAAAAGGTGTTATAATATAAGTACAGTAATCATAATATACGATTGTCTACTGAAACTTCAAAATGTCCTATTTGAGATAGTTCAACTCGTCAGCTGCATTTTCGCTTTTATGAGCTAATCAATTAGAATTATAGTTTTTCGAGTTATTTACTAAATCGTATCACACAATGACAAAATCTAAACAAATCATAAATTCATAACAAACTATTGAAATGAATATCCGTATAATGAGTGTTGGATGCTCTTTAGGAACGGGAGGAGACCTGTTATACCCATTTCTATAATAGTAGCAGTAAACACAACTTCCCTAGCACGAACTAATGGAGGGCATTTGATTAGGAACTATCCCCCAAGCATGAAGATAGGGATTCATATACCATACTTATGGATTAGATCTCTGAACACGACACCTCTGGTTCTATCAACAAATATGTAACACCTGTATAGTGTATATAATTACTTGTATATATGAAGAAATATTATATATCAAAGAATATCCTTACTGTTGTTTGTTTCCTTATTTCATACCGTAGAACAATCCCATACATTATTATGTACTCACTTCTTCCTTAAATACAATACAATTATTTCAAAATGTACTAGGTTGTCCAAAAAGTTCGCGGAATTTTATCCCTAGTTTGTGTTATATACACTCTATCAATTACCCTATTGTTTCGATTAATTCTAATATTCCTTATCTCAATTATCCTAACTTTTGTAATCAAAAAGTTTGGTTTAGGTATTCTTTAGCATCATTTACGATTGTCGTATTTTTTTCTAAAATGGAAAACTCAGAAGATGGGAAACGATATATCATTTGGTTTCTCTGGAAACAAAATAAAAGTGGAAGCGAGATTCTCTACGAGATGGAAAAGGTTTATGGTAGTAGATGCCCTGGTAAATTGATGGTTTACAAATGGATTGACAGATTTAATGATGGGCATTCAACTGTTGATGATAACCCAAGACCTGGTCGTCCGAAAACATGTTCCAACCAAGAAAATAACAAAATTATATCAAACATTCTTGATAAAGATAGACGTGTGACTCTGCGGCAGTTAGAGGAAGAATTGGGGATGTCAAAATCAATACTTGATAAGATTCTAACTGAACAATTGGGAATGTCGAGAGTTCTTTCTCGTTGGGTTCCCAAATTGTTATCTGAATCTCAAAGGATTGAAAGGGTTCGTGTTTGTCGCCAGCTCTTACGGATTTCTAAGAAGGAGCCAAGGTTCTTTGATCGTTTAGTCACAGGGGACGAGACTTGGTTACATTTTTATGAGCCTAAGACAAGTTTACAGACGAGTCAATGGAAGCGTAGGCATGAATCAACTCCTATTAGACCCAGAGCCGTCGCATCAGCAGGTAAACGGATGGCAACAGTTTTTTGGGACACAAAGGGAATAATCATTATTGATTGGTTACCTAACAAAGTAACAATAAATACTGAATACTATGTTCAAGTTCTGAAGAAATTGCGCGAAGCTATCAAGTCTAAGAGGCGTGGCAAGTTGAGTTCTCATGTTTTGCTTCAGCATGATAATGCTCCAGCCCATACCAGCAGGCGAACTTTGGATGAAATTCAACATTTAGGATTCGAATTACTCCCACATCCCCCATACAGCCCAGATCTAGCGCCCAGCGACTACTGGCTTTTTTCAGAAATGAAAAGACCACTTAGAGGTAAACGTTTCAGCGATTTTGAGCACCTTAGGTCCGCTGTAAATTCATGGTTTCAAGGTACCCCTGAAAAATCCTTCACCACAGGAATAAATAAACTCCCATCAAAATGGAAGAAATGTATCGAGGTTAAAGGTGAATTTATTGAAAACTATGAACAATAATTAGTTGAGTATGAATCATTGATAAATAAAATATATTTGCAATTCCGCGAACTTTTTGGACAACCTGGTATGTAATACATTCAATTAAAGGATATTGAATTTGTAGCCAGTAAGCTAGATTACATACAATAGAATTCCAGCTATACTCTGCTACGAGAGTCAGGAGAGGGAAACAAGTAAATATTCTATTATTCAAATAGTCAGAATTTTGTCGAATGACAAGTAATATTAGAATACTATTAATCTTGTTAAAACTGATAATTATTACACATTCCAATCATATTTTCTAGCATTATTGTTTGTTATTTTAGGAACACCACTATTATCATTTGAACTAACGTCTTGCGGTTCGCAACATTTCTCAAGAACGTAACCCCCGTGAACGGCGAGGGCTGCCTGTATAGACCGCTGTCGGCACAGATTGTATTTACCGAATCTTGTATTAATAAGTTAGCTATTACTATACATAACATAATAACACTCAAATGAGTAAACGTGGATCAATTGACAAAACAGCCGAAGAGGAAACTGCTAAGAGACAGAAAACTAAGAAGTATAAACCTATTAATGAAAGCAAAGAAATTTATGATTTTACCAATAGCACGATTAGGGAATTTCGTATTTCAACTAATATTGTAGCATTTTGCCTTCATTCAACAGAATCCCTAATTGCTATTTGCTCTCGCGAATATTGCTATCTTCCTCAGGTAATCATGTACACTATATACACTGTCGACGGAGAGCTTATAACTCGTTATTCTATTCCTTCTACTATATCTCATTACTATCCTAGGATACAATTTCTATCAAATGATATGTTTCTTGTAGTGTATGACAATTATAGAGTAGACATGCTAGCTCGATCCAATGATTACAATGTGAAGCATATAAGTCTATCAGGAAAGGGATCGGGATATTCTATGGACTGTGATAAAGATGATAATATTTATCTGTATTATTCTAATAAGCCTCAGATATATGTATACTCACATGATTTGCAGTATATTGGCGAATTCAGTGCATATCAGACACCAGGGTATCATCCTATTGCCATCCAAATCCAAGAAGACAAGATGGTTGTTGTTAGTACTGAAGATAGTCCAAGTCAAAATTGCAGATCAAAAGTTACCATTCTTCGCTATTCATTAGCTAATAGAGAGCTTATTCAAAGTGTGATCTTTAACAAACAATTCATTCCAGCCAATATGAATTTGTCTCTTTGTTTCGACCCTTTTGGTAATTTGCTGATTGGGAGAGATTTCTCAAATAAGATATTTGTAAAGTTTGGAGTTTGGTATCTCGGAAGTTCACGAATACGATATTACAAAAATTTTAATTTATCTCATCAAATGATTTTTGAAGAACTCGGGTTAGGAATGAGTAGAGATTTTGAATTGATTCGTTACAATTCTCATGGATATATTAGAATATATGAGACAATTATTCAATAATATATGCCATATACGTATATTAGTGAATTACATTGTTCTAAATATATATATTATAATACTCAAAAGGGCCGTCAATTTGAAGAATAATGGATATCTCGAGGTGCAATGTACCGAGTTAATCGCGAAGCGACGAGCCCTTGGCTCATGTATTATTGAAAGTTAATAATTGATACTAGCTATATCATCAAACTTATGTCAGCCCGAAATGACGTCATCGGATTTCCAAATAGGGAAAATGTTGTCAAACATTTGCCATTTCAAGCTGTGTTAATCGAAAACTATTGTGACTCCGATTCCAAAATTAACAGCAGGTAATTTATAGATGTTTCATACTAAATATAGAAATTTTGTAATGATAAAGTTGTCACGGCACTTAGTTATGTTGGATACCATGAATGACACATATTTGTTCAATCCATTTATTACTCGATAGTCACTAGAGTTATTATCAAATCACTCCAGCCAATCTGCACTAAATACCAAACTTCCCATTCCCTTGTAATACAATTTGATACGATAGCTCTAACCCGTGTGACTCTATTGTGAATTTACTCATATTTTGGTTATTATCAAAGATGACACAATAATATCGTAAGAAAATATATTACAAGGGTATGAGAAGTTTGGTATGTAGTGCATATTGGTTGGGGTGATTTGATAATAACTTTAGTGACTATGGAGTAATAAATGGATATTGACAAAACATGTGTCATCCATATTACCTAATATATCTCAGTAACGTTAAAATTACAAATGTATTATATCCTCAGATCACTTGATATTAAGGAAGAAGTGAGTACATAATAATATATGGGATTGTTCTACGGTATGAATAAGAAAATAAACAACAGTAAGGATATTCTTTGATATATAATATTTCTTCATATATACAAGTAATTATATACACTATACAGGTGTTACATATTTGTTGATAGAACCAGAGGTGTCGTGTTCAGAGATCTAATCCATAAGTATAGTATATGAATCCCTATCTTCATGCTTGGGGGATAGTTCCTAATCAAATGCCCTCCATTAGTTCGTGCTAGGGAAGTTGTGTTTACTACTACTATTATAGAAATGGGTATAACAGGTCTCCTCCCGTTCCTAAAGAGCATCCAACACTCATTATACGGATATTCATTTCAATAGTTACTTATGAATTTATGATTTGTTTAGATTTTGTCATTGTGTGATACGATTTAGTAAATAACTCGAAAAACTATAATTCTAATTGATTAGCTCATAAAAGCGAAAATGCAGCTGACGAGTTGAACTATCTCAAATAGGACATTTTGAAGTTTCAGTAGACAATCGTATATTATGATTACTGTACTTATATTATAACACCGTTTGATAGGTGGAGAATGCATGCTAGGAATATACACATAATTATGTTTTTCATGAGTTTAATCATATATCACACCTTTGCTGAGCATTTCATGTACACAAGCTGTCATAAATTCATAAGACTATTGAAATTACTCTCCTATGTAATAGCTATTGAATTACTGCACAGTTATTCTATTAATAAACTTCTCAAATATCAGATACACTATAACGTATGCTCATAAGAACTGAATTATCTGATAAGTAATAACTAACTAACAAGTAAACAAGTGGGTACATGGCAGAGAGAGAACCTGTAACACCAGACTCTATAACTGCTCTCATCTACGTGAGTATGAGGGGTATCGAACAGACCTACTCAAGGAACAGGTCCCTGAGAATATTGAGAAATTATTAATATGCTCAAAATGTGATGGAATTAGCATTAAACCACAAATGTCTGAAGGCAAGACATTCTGTACAAATTGTACATAGGGTAAAGGCGGGGAAGTTGATGGGAGAGTAGACGGGTTTGTAAGGGAACTGAAATGCAGATGTCCTCTATCAATACGAGGTTGTGATTGGTTAGGAAAGCTGGATAATATTGTGGAACACATAAGTGGTTGTGTTAAAGTGAAAATAGAATGTCAGAAAGGATGTGGAGAAGTGTTACAAAAATGTGACACATTGGACCACCAGAAAAAGTGTCCCTTCCGTAATCAAAGGTGCGAGTACTGTAGAAAAGAAGTACAAGCTAACAGAACAAACGAACACGCTAGAATTTGTCTGGACAATCCAGATGGTGTTGTTACATGTCCTTATAAGGAAGTAGGTTGTGAGACAATTGAAATAGCAAGAAAGGACCTGAACACACATATAACTCAGAATATGATTAGTCACCAGGAATTATTGGTACATGAATTGAATCAGCTGAGAATTGGTAACGAACAGCTGAGAACTGAGAACAAACAGCTGAGTGACAAAATGAATAAGAACGAATTTGAAACAAGAAACATACAAACCAATTTGCTTAGGAGTAATACGAATACTAACAGGAGTATATGGATTTTGTTAGCATTAGTTATCACGGGTATGGCTATTCTAATCCCTCTCCTACTTATGGAGAGAGACAGGATACACCAGAACGAACTATCTGTACAGACACTCGAACAGTCTATACAGTCAGTCATACAGTCTATACAAACGCATAAACAGTCTATTCATATCCTTACAAGGAAGTTGTTTGTGACACAATTGGAATACTGATAAAAGACCTGGAACACATATAACTCAGAATACGATAAGTCACCAGAAATTAGTGCGTGAACAATCAGCTGAGAACTGGCAACGAACAGCTGAGTAACCAAATGGATAAGAAGGAATTTGGAACAACAAGCTCTTTGAATGGAATTGATACTACTAGAAGCAGGACTATATGGATATTTTTTGCACTAGTTATCATGAGTATAGCTATACTGCTGGTAATTAGATTCAATCAGAAACAAAAGCAAGATAATACTAAAAAGGATTCAGAACTGAAATCAATTAAGGAAATACTCTATTCTTATGCACCTCTATCTCTACCTCCAGGACAATTGGAATGGAAGATTAAAGGTGTTGAACAGAAGATAGAAAACCAAGAGGATATTTACAGTGATCCATTCTATGTAGGTTTATACAAGTGTCAGGGGAAAATTCAATGGAATCGGTGGAATGAAAATACAGTATATGTTTCCATTTTTATTATGAAAGGCGCTTATGATTATAAACTACACTGGCCTATCAGATACAAATGTACGTTAATTCTACTTAATCGCATTAACAGTAATAATAATTATAAACACAATCTGAAAGTAACTAAGGAATATTTAAAGAAATATCCTAGTAGCTTCGAGAGACCTACTGAGCTGAGAAATGATAGCGATATGGGAATTTTATTCATTTAAAAAACTGAAATATTAGAAGCTAAATATTGTAAAAAAGACAGCATAACTCTTCAAATTAAAATGGAATTGTTACCAGCGTTATAAATGTATATTTTCATAATATTTGTTATTTACTCTTTTAGAACAGAACTATATCTTCTCTTGTAATAATTGTGTTTAGTGTTACGTATAATCATATATTTTATTTTCAATATATCATATGATTAATATGTACTCACAAATTTCCAGATAGTAATTGAATGTGATACTGAGATATCTTTCAGTGGCTAATAGTGTAGTTACGGGCTCGTGGTCCGGCAGAGTCGTACCTCCGATAATATTACTGGTCATGTGTAGGACATTGGGGCACATTTCTATACGTAAACACCTAGTGATTAAATACCAACTGGTCTATTTATTTTTACTCTAATGTTACAAGTAATTCAAAATAGGTATAGCAGAACTTGATACTCACAATTATAATAATCCTATGGATATTTTACAGGAAATTAGCCAGACCGGTGTGTCTCGCCTGCGTCATTCTACAATATTCGGTGATTTCTAAGGCTAAATGAGCGCCCGAGCAGGAAACATTTAATTAAACTTTCTTCTTGTACACGTGTTCGTTCCTTTCTAAATTACAAATCCCAAATTATTGTTAGCTTCATTATAATGTCGAATGTATACAATTCTACTTCTCCATTTCTTCACTTACTACCAGTCCAGTCAGGAGAGAGCTTAGTAGCCTTCCAAAACAGACTAGTACTATCTCTAACAGAGAATAATCCATCACAACTCTCCATCCCTATCTCATCTCCCTCTCCTCCCGCTATTTCTATATCGGAGGATAACTCTGATAATAATACTGTATCTGCTAGTGAGTTACAACAATGTATGATTAGTTCTAACTGTATTGCTCTCCTAACCAAGCAAGGACGAGCAGGTCGTATAAAGTTGGAAGTAACTAACGAATTTCCTTCCTCTTCCTCTCTACACCCACAAACAGATGTTACTTCACAACAAGTAGAGACTACTGCTATTCAGTTCCCTCCACCAATACAAACATCTGTCTTCCACCCACATTTACTACCAACCATTAATCCACAGAATATATCTAATCAATTGGCTCCCCCTATACTGACTACTGAGAGTATAAACCCAGTTATGCCAGTAGAGACTAGTGATTCTAATCTAAGAGATATTAACGGACTGAGGCTGAATGATATGTTACTATTTTCAGAAGTTGAATGGACTCCAATCGATCAAGTATTCACTTGTATGGCTATAGTGACGTCAGAGATAATATTGGTTAGCAAAGGACAGTTGTATAGCTGGTCACTAGAAGAGACAGAAGTATCACTTCACCCTAAATCAGCTGATCTCCAGCTGACAGGGGAAGAGATAATATGTCTGTCAGCTGCTAGACTCCGTGTCTCTATTGCTACTCTATCAGGGAAGGTAGCTACATTCTATGACACTAGTATAACACGTTATACAGATAATACATCCGGTAGTAATCTGATAACTACTCTATCTCATCCTCTCCTCTCTGTTAGACTCCCATCAGGCGACACGATTATATCTCTCTCTGTCTCAGAGACAGCCTCCTATCTGCTCTCTAAATCGGGACGTGTATTCTGGTGGGGTCTACTGCCTACTGATAAGAAACAGAAGTCATCCTCTAGATCACAAAGCTCTGAACCAATCAGTGTAAATTCATTTGTGTCTCTAAATAGCTCCTCACCTTGTACCCCAGGATGTCTACTACTTAACCTAACTACACCCTACCATCCTATCCTTGCTACAATGGTAACCTTAGATACAAACTCTGATTACATACAAGTTAAGCTACTGAGTGGTGAAGGGAAAGAGGTTAGATGGGAATTGAGTAAAACTGTTAGTTTAGAAGATCATGTGGTTCTGGGTCGTGTTATTGCTGTGGATAATGGTTTAGCAGTCATCAACACTGCACAGGTAATAACATGACATATACGTATGCTGCCCTGCTATATGATATTATATTATACTACGCGCTTCGCTTGCTCACGCTACACGGTATTAATACTACAGCCCTCGAATGCATAAACTCATAATCTTAACCGTAGCAAACATGATACTACCACAATCTTAAAATCTGCTTAATTATATCCCCAAAAGTAACCAAATATTCACAATATGTTGTTTACAATACCATTTACGGGCTCAGCATACTCCATTACGCCAGTATAATGTTGTATAATATTTGGTTCTGGAATTTATGGACTAAACCTGTCTGCTTTCTATATGGGAGCGTGACAGACGCATGCACACACAAATTGAGATTTAATCATATAGATTACTAGCACGGGGCTGTATATCATTTCAAAATTAGGTACGGGGGTCTAGGAAGTATCCTTGCATATTCACCTGTTCCTGTGTGAGATTTTGGGCACAGGTGTTGATCTTGGTTATCTAAAACCCTGTACGTAATGACATTTATATTTTAACCTAAAATGAGTGAAATAGACTCAAAAATGATAATTACATCACCCGAAGGCATACTTAGTTCCAGCCTGTTTGGAAAGGACTGACACAGTATTGAAGGAATATAAAGTTTCCTGTTGAGATGAAATTTTGGAAAATTTTTGCAAACTCAAAACTCTCCCTGTAATAATCTACTGCTATAGTCATCACAATAATCCTCCATGTGAGATTCACTGTACTTGCATAACATTAGATGAACCCAGTAATTTATTTATTCCTCTTTAAAGTATAAAACCAAGTGGAAGTTTTTGTGTATTATTTACTGCATTTTCAAAACAAGCATATGACATCTCAAAAGTGTGAAAATCCAAATACGGACTTCATTATGTCATTTATGAGTTTTACCAGGTCCTCTGAGAGGGGGTCAGGAGGGCCATTCGGCCTGGCCCTACGCCCCAAGGAGCCTCCACAAATCTATATTTCATTGAATAATCAGATATCACAATATTTGGGTACTATGTGCTTATTTTCGGGCCTCTCCGCTCCAGTCAGAGGCTCTAGGCATTGTATTAATATATATAGTTTATCGAATTATTCTAGAATACAGAGTCAAGTGAATTTGCCTCAGGATGTATTAAAGTATTCCCTCTTGACAAGCTACAAGTAGTAAATAGAAGCAAAGATAGAGTTGATATCAGTTTAGAGGATAAAGAGTCTGTTAACACTCCTCAGGGCCTAGTACAGATACTACCTACATGCTTGTTAGATCCTGAAGAGAGACTAGTAGGATCTGGAGTTATTACAGGATTCAGGTTAGTGTTGTGTTCAATTATTTAGGGATAGCCAGTTCAAACGAATATCGCAGAATATGCGAATATTCGTACGAAATTATCAAACAAATACTCCTTTTGATGTAAATTATAATAATCAAACAAACAAATCAAATAATATACATTCATTTAGAAACATTATTAATAAGGGAAATACGTCCCATTTTACCATCACTGATATGACGAAAGGTAAAACCACGCACATCGTAATCCTACAGTCTCAGAATTTATTCTTCAAATATTTTATTCAGCTCTAATTATATATTTTCTTTTAGATGTATTTCTCTAACTAGCCACATAGACGGCCCCTTCCTCCTGCTAGAGAGATTGTGTGATAATAAAATATTCTTACTCGATTCAGCTCTCTCCAATAACAAGCAATCTACTCCTAGAGTATTTTCTGGATCAGTTAAAAATAAATTAAATTGGAACAATGCTACTTGTGATGAAGAGAGCATTCCAGCTGCCATATCTGGTCTCCTAGCAACCAAATTACCCTCTGCTAAATTCGTAGCATCGTCTTGCTCTAATACTCAGATTCTCCTGGACTCTCACGGTTATATTAGACCTATACAATCCTTCTACAGATTAGTCCCTCCGTTCTGTCATGTACCCACTGCATTTGAGTCTATCTCTATGAGTAGACTACTCATCAAGAGTGATGAGTATATTGTGCTACTGTGTGTGGGTAAGGATAAGACAATGATTAGAGCTATTGAGGATGATAATTTAGAATTAGTTAAGGAACTAACTGAAAAGTATATACACAAGTCTATAACACCTCCTAGTGGGGAATATGAACAGGTTAAAAGACCTAAAATTTCACCGGAATTATCTGAAACTCAATCTGAGAGAAATTATCTGACTTTGGAAGAATCTACTTTTTTCCTGGGAAAATCTTGCGGGAACAAAAATATTCTACACACTTGTATTCATTCGAATTTCTACAGAAATACATCACAAAAGGTTTCTGGAAAACTAAAAGATACACCAGATTGCATAAAATTTGATAAATCTTACTTTACGAACAGTTTTGAAGAAATTCGTTGGAAAAGGTACTCAGAAAACACGGAATCTTTTCTACAACCATCCTTAACAAATATACTCAACTACTTCTTATCTCTTCCAGCACTAACTGACGTCATACATCATCTACTTTGTCAGAGAGATGTATCAGGCTACACTCCATTCATGCTAGCTCTTAAGAACCAAGATCTTGCATCAGCTACTATGCTACTAGATTACATAGATAATATGCCAAGTAATCCTGCTTCATTACGTCAGCAATCTCATCTGTACGAGGATGCTATAGCTCAGTCAGGAGATGATGAATTACTTCCTATACAAGTTCTTCTATTCAACTCAGCGTTACCTTATTGTGAATTTGGTCTGAAAACGTTATTGATACAGCTGCCTAATTCAGGTTTTCAAACTACAGAAATATCTCCCCGATCATTACTTTCGTATATACAGAATCGGTACCCATCTGCTTACAGATGTGAGGCTAATATTCGTGAGGAGAACCCAATAACGAAGGAAACTGTCCTATCGCAACCATCATTACGGAATTCCATTTCCCAGTTTAAATATCTATGTGAGGTAGATAATAAGTATCCGTCTTTCGCTTCAGTAAGTAATTCTATTGAATTCTTAGTAGCCTTTTCTGATGTCAGGGAGATGAGAGACGCTATTTGCGATCTGCAATCTAACCAAATATCTGGTCTTCGCTTGTCACAATATAACTTTGTAATAAATGTACAGCAATATTATGGTCAGGAATTATTCCATGCTAGTTGGAATGTTGATATGGTGCAGTCCTACACCACACGACCAGATGATAAAATACAGACTGAGTTATCACGTGTTTCTCTTGTGAAGAGATTGATTGAAGTATTATCACCACAACAACAAGCGGGTCAAGAGGATATTCTATCATCTATTCTATGTGATCGTTTGTTAGTAGCTTACCTAGAAGATATGCATCATATCAGTGATACAACTTACAAGTTTACTTTTGGAAAAACCGCCTTGGCTGAGCCTAAAATCCAACAGAGCATTGTCCAGCAACAATTTCAAGGCTTTGGTATGCAACCTATGGGCATGCAACCTATAGGTATGCAACCTGTAGGCATGCAACCTATAGGTATGTTAAGGTCTCTACAGCAACCTCAAAATCTATTCAATCTCACTACACAAGTTACTACTGACAATGATGCCAGTGAAGTAGCTACAGAACATGTTGATATGATTTCTGTAGAGATTGAGTCTATTCTGTACATTTTAGCCAATTCATGGACTATACTATCTACAGCTATTTTGAATTCCAGACCTCCTGAAGATTCCAGTTTCTCACAGAGAGACTCTTTTACTTTATCGCTAATCCTTAACTCTACTAGCTCTGTATTGAAAACAATACTACAGGTCATAATGTCTAAGATAGAGCAGATACAACCTGATTTGCTTCTACAGATGTTTACAAACTCAAAAGTAGGCCTAACCCTTGAAGAAGAGGACAAATACGTAATTACTGTTGTTAAGAAGTTTGTACAGTCTTTAGTAAGACTATACACTAAAGCTATTGTATCAGACAAACTGTTAGATAATGTACAAGGCTCCTCTACATCTAATACACAAATTAATATGAGTACTATAAGAGATAGAGTATTCAGTGTGTTACGAGCTTTCAATTCTTTATCAGTGCAGGAGCTATTTATAGCTGCTCAGGGATTGTGCTGGCCTATCATTACAGGAAATCTGAAACATTATCAAACTATCAATTTCACTGAACAACAGCAGAAGGCATTTCAAATCAATAATCAACCACAATCTTCAACAATAAGGCAAATATTTCATCATCAGCATGTCCAGGTGATAGCCACTACTTCTTTAGAACTACCTTCACTCCCACAGACTGGGTTAAAACTCCCATTCTCTGAACTAGCTGTTAAAAAGCTGGAGGTTAGAACAAAAGAAAAGAGAGAGCGTAGTGACCATTGGGGACCCGATGATTTCATTGATATAGCTAGCTCTGGTTCAGATTCTGCCGATGAGGATGAAGATATAACTTATCAACCTGCAGTAACAACTGATGTAGCAGAAAGAGATGAATATGAGGAGTCTAATGATGAAGAAGAATATAATCAAACAGTTGGTGTAATGCAACAGACAACAAATCGTCCCTATAATTCTGGTGGATCTCGTATCTCATGGTTAGTAGATGGACTAGAGAATACTCTTACTGGTTATCAACCACAGAATATTCCCGGATTGTTCCAGCAACCTCAGATCCAAAGTCCCCTAAATACCCTCAATGGAGGTATAATCCTAGCCAGAACATTCTCACGGATCATGAAAGCAGCTCTCAAATTATTACTTCCATTACCTGATGACTCTGATTCTAATGATCTCTACACAGACCTTCCTAATGTGAGCTTACCAGCAACTACACAATCCCGTATGTTAAGTAATCTACCTGAACTTGTTGAGCCCGCATTCCAATGGGCAGCTAGACTGCTGGATTTAGCTGAGAATCAGTTAGAGCAGGGGAAGAGATTCAAACTTGATTCTCGTTACACACATACTCTACCTCCCGGTGATCTGAATAATCTATCCACCAGAGATGCGAATAATTACACACCTCTAACTAAATTCGGTGATTACACTAACTATCTGCTATGTCTTCATACTGGAGAATCTAGTAACTTGTTGCCTGTAATTGATATACAATCCTATGAGCATGTAGCATTCATATTAGATGCACACATATACTTCGCTAGTAATTGGGAAAAATGCACTCATATTACGTTACATACTCCTACTGCCACTCCTGTGTCTAATACTCCAAAGACTGATTCTAACTTCTTCTTACGTCAGCCCTCTCTTATCGTGTCTAAACACAAACAACAACAAATAGCAGAGCCTAACTTTAAGATTCCTCTCAAAATAGACATTCCGCTAGCAGAGAAACCTCACCTCCTCAAGCCTGAGGCTTCTAATACAATTTTATTCAGTGTTCCTACTACTCCCACACACGTAATATCATCTCCTAATAAACCAACTAACAACCTTAATGTGTTATCCTACACACAGTTACAAGCTAATCCATCCCTCTCTATATGTCAACTGAATACACAGGAGTTAATAAATAGATGGAAGAATGTAATAAAAGCATTTGTAGACGTATTCGTAGGTACAGGCCCATCTAATGAACCGGATAACTTCCTGATAGCTCGTGCTGGTTTCGTTGGTAAGAAAGCTCGCTTCTATAATCTTATTGAAAGGATGAATATAACGCAATCAATGTCTGGTTATAGTTCTATGCAATTGACGGTTAATAGAAGTGAACTATTGAAGGATAGTCTTAGCAAGATATATTCTCTCGCTTTTACTCCCTCAGGATTCTTTAATGTTACATTTGAAGGAGAGCAAGGTGGTGGAGCCGGTGTGATTGCTGGATTCTATACAGCACTTGCTAATGCTCTTAAATCTGACGAGAAATTACCTCTTGACACGGAGAGTTTATTTCATGAACCTGGTAAGATTCCTGAACAAGCTACCTTTTATGCTCCTACTCCTACTCTGCTGGCCTCTGATAATGCATTGCAGATAGAAAGGCTAACTTATTATAGAGTAAGTAATAATTAATGCAATGTTTGGCACCGAAGTATCGGTTTTGAAAATATCGAAATATCCTACATTCCGAAATTCTATCGAAAATATTGAAATTTTCAATTATTTATTTCGGATATTTTGATAAATTTTCTATTTTAGAAATTTTTAACCGATATTTATTGTATTGGGAAATTTCCCTTCTATCTTATCAGAGAGTTTTAACCGATATTTATTGTCTATCCTTGAATTGAATGTTTGGCATTTTGAATATAGTTTACAGATTCCTTATATATAGCTCAACTATAGTATAGTACAGTTTTTTGTAATATATAACCCCATACCCTCATTCCAAAAAGGTGACTTTCATTAGGCCTAACAAATGACCTTCCCTCGAACATAGAAAAGCTAATACACAAAAACTGTACTATAGTATAGCTGAGCTATGTATAAGTTATTTGTATAGTATAGGTTGTTTGGAGACTGTTGAACCTATAAATACGTGATCAATTGATCATATACAATGGAACCTCGTTAATGCGAATAGAAACAGACGTTCTGAATTTGTTCGCTTAATCCGGAGTTCGTATTAACCGTAGTAACACCAATTTATTAAACATATAGGGACCTGATTTTGTGTATATATCTGTTCGTCTTATCTGGAAATTCGTATTTGTTCTTATTAACGAGGCTCACTGTAACTCTTTACATCGTTTTTGTCGCATACGACTGTAAAATATTTCATTATACTGCAAACCCGGTTGTAAACGTGATCCTTACTAAGAGTGTTTCCCACAAGATTTTAGTAAAGCGCTCATTATTTGTTTGAGTGCAAGTGCAGCCCTCTCCTGCATATCTATATTATTTCCTATATAGAGGCATATTACAGTAGTCTAAAGCTCCATTCTGAGATGAAATTTGAACAATTTTCACAACTAAATGTCTTCCAGCTGTTCGAATGACCGAGGCTCTACTGTAACTTGAAAGATATTGATTTTCTCCTTACAGCTAAAATTGAGCATATGTATAATTATCGCAATGGAACAGAGGTCCCGAACACTTCCTTATAACTAGATTTCACTGAATATAGAGAGAGAGACTGCTTATGACTCATTTAATATAGTATTTGAATTGTCTTATTAATTATTTACATGCAATGCTCTCTTCAGGCAATTGGGAAGTTCTTCGGTATGTGTCTTTACTCCAAACAAGCCATTCCTCTGGTCCTATCTCGTCACGTACTCAAATACTTGCTAGACAGACAGATATCCTGGCATGACGTTGGATTCTATAATGCAGACTTATACGAGGGCCTACGTAGAATGATCGTACACTGCCAGGAAGAGGAAATGACACATGAAGTGTTCCAGAGCATTTATATGCTTAACTTTGATGCAACAGTGAATGGAACAATATGTGAAATAAAGCCAGGTGGTAAATCCATACCTGTTACACCTGATAATATACGTGAGTATGTACGTCTATATTCTATGTATCTTATGATTGGTAGTGTTAAGCAAGAGCTGGAGGAGATGAAGACAGGGTTTAGAATGATAATACCACCTGATCTCACACAAGGATTGACAGCTGAAGATCTACAGCTGTTGTTATCAGGTGGTAATACAACTGTATCTTACACTAGACTAAAGCAACAGACAAATATTTCATTCAATCCATCCTCATCAGAAGCGGAGAAGGCAAGTTTCGTGAAAAACTTCTTCAAGCTTATTCGTAAGATGACTAATAGTCAGAGACAACAGTTCCTATACTTCGGTACAGGTTCAGCTCTATTATCCGGGGACAGTATGGTATTAAATATTCATGCAACTCAGGTAGGAGGCATGGAAGCTCCCCTCCCGACAGCAGCTACATGTAGTCGGTCTATACAAATGCCTTGTTACAGAGACTATGATACTATGAAGTGTAAGATTATTGCTGCTATTGCTTGTGACAGCTACGAATTCGCTTAGCATTTTTCACTGCATGTGATTACTGTATTTTCATTAGTAAATGCATTTTTCTATATTTGAATATGCGTACAGTAGAACTGTTGATATTACAACTAGAAGACTTGTCAGAGGGCAGTTACGTAGTTACAGATCCCTGACGTTGGGAGTATCGGCGGGCCTCTCTATGGTTTACGGATTAACGGATTTCTATATTATTTTGTGACTTTTCCATCTGTCTATTGGGTAGTATTCTATGATGATGCCAGAGATTTAATTGAGTGCATTTATGCATAAGGAAACGGAAGGTTATTGGAACTCATTCCATTTTGAGGAGTGTTCTCTTCGAAACATGCTCTTATTTGTTTACTAATAGATTAGCTTCTTCGTTATTCTATATAAGATGTTGGTAATTGTAAGATTTACAACACGAGCTAGTTAGCAATTTGCTGCATCTCAATGTAACTGTAATATCTTTTGCACAAATAACCTTAAGTAAACAGCCCGCTGGAGCGACCCTGCAAGCCAAATTTTGGTAACCATAGCGTATATTGTAATAGGTTAAGGAGGGACAACTTCTTGACCTCCAATAATCTTTCATTATATGTGGCGTAGCTAGGACCCCCGCTAATGCCGCGGTAAACAAGTGACGTATGTGCGGAAAAACCCGCATATATTCCATCCATAGTACATTATTATCTAAATGTTTGAATGCTTAATAGCCCGCTATCTTATAAAGAAGCTGATTGCTATTTGAAAGAAACATATAACAAAACAGGAACAATGAACAATGAAGAAAATAATACGTTTCAAGTTTATTAATTACGAAATGTTAGTGAACTGATTTGATAGCCAAGTTCGAAACTCGTCGGGAGAACTATTGATAGAATAGATAAGGGAGAGAATTCCATTCCCGAATTGTTCTTGGGAAATATCCATTTTCGAAATACATTGTCCTTAGGTATATAGGTTTAATTCTACGCCATCCCTTTCAGATTTGGAATCGGGTCCACTTTTCAGAACCCGACCGGACCCGAACCCGACTGAACCTGAAGTGTAAATAAGTGTAGAAAGGAAAATTTGTTCTTTTAATATTATGCTTTAGTAATATCTATCCCGTAAATCATTGATTCTCAACCTTGTTTCTCCCGCGGACCTCTTTAGTTCATTTTATGGTGTCCGCGGACCCAGGTTGAGAACCACTGCCGTAAATGTCCTTTTGAGGCAATTTCATTATAATCTTTCAAAAATAGATTTAAACCGTTGAATTTAAAATTACACACAAAGTTCGAACTGATCAACTTCGAACCCGACCCAACCCGACCCGAGAAAACGGAATTGGTTCCAACTCTGAACACTTTGCATTTTAAAAATTCCTTCCATTAATATTTACAAGCTCGTGGAGTATTCTATATAACAGATTTAACCTTGCATTCGATTCTTATTTCCTTAGATTAGTATCCTAGAAATACACTCTTTTAATTAATCCCTCATAACAGCAATACGATTTATATGAAGCATGAACCAACCAACAAACAAATCAACAGAGTACGAGGCTTCACAATATTCGGATTCTGGATATTAGGTGTATGTACTAACTTCAGCTATGTAGTGATAATAAGTGCTGCATACGACCTGCTAGACATTAGTAATAACTCTACTCTACCTAACAAATCCACTGTGTGTAGTAATGATACTAGAGGAAGGGAGTGTAATGAAGTAGGTACAGGTGTTATCCTATTTGCTGGCATACTACCTACTCTAATACTTAAGATGACACTACCTTGGTGTCTTGATTATATATCTTATCATTTGCGAGTTGCTTTTTGTGTTCTATCAAATATTATTAGTTTGATTATACTCGGAACAGCCTCTGATTTACCATTAATACTAACTGGTGTAGTATTTGCTAGCATTGAAGCAGGTCTAGGAGAAATAACGTTTCTGAGTCTGTGTACATTCTATGGACCTACTGCTGTAGTAGCCTGGTCTAGCGGGACAGGTGCATCTGGTATAATAGCTTCTGTGTACTACCTCTTGTTCTCTTCCTTCATACCTCCTCGTACTGTCATATACTTTGTATTAGCTGTGCCTTGTGTCATGGCAGTAACATTCTGGGGCTGTCTGTACATGCCTCAGATATTATTACTTAAACTTCCTAACTCAGAAATATACAGGAGGAGTAGGCTGAATAGATCTGAGAGTGAGGATCAGTTATTACACCACGATGATACTACTGAACAAATTGACGATACAAACTCTGTCGCAATGACTAGCTCTACTAATATACCGGTAAAAACAGATGAAATAGAACAAGCAACTAGTCCTAAACACAGGCCTGAGTTTATACAATTTCTAATCCGTTTCCTATTCATCCGTAAACTCATACGCTATATGCTTCCTTTATTTATCGTATATCTGTTTGAGTATATGATTAATCAGGGATTATATGAGTTGCTATACTACAATAATACTTGCTTTAATCAGAACGTGCAATACAGATTGTATCAGATGCTTTACCAGTTAGGAGTATTCGTGTCTCGGTCCAGTACTAGTTTATTTAGAGTTAGGTTCTTATGGGCTATGTCTTTCCTACAGGTTTGTAACTTCGTGTTGCTATACTGTGAGGCTGTATTCCAGTTTATTCCTTTCATCCTCATAACGTGTATTGTGGTGCTATTCGAGGGGTTGCTAGGTGGAGGAACATACGCTAATGCTTTCTACCGTGTTAATAACGAGATAGATAAGAGCCGTGTAGAGTTCTCTATGGGAGTTGTAAGCGTAGCTGATTCTTTTGGAATAACATTAGCTGCTATTCTTAGTATATTTATTCATAATGGAATATGTAATTGTCATTGATTGATGATATTTGTAACTATTTTTGGAATATAATATTACTAATATTTTATTTTCTGTAATTTATACGAATTTATTTGTGTGTAAATAAATGATATATCTGGTACAGTACTGACAGTACACCCTCGATAATCCGAACAGAGCCAAATGGTTATGATATATTTGGAAGTGTTCAAAAGACCTAATTGTATCCAACTCTACCCTGAATAAATGTTCATATAGATGCCGGCTATAAGAACCCTAGCTCGATTTACCGATCTTTTGTATTATACTCCATTGATTTTTTTTCCCGATATCATACTGGAATACGGTTTGCATATACTCTACATGTAATTTGCTTGGTTGTAAAATCCGTATTAAACGTATAATAAGTTATACGTGATCTATTTTAACGCACTATACGTCTAGGATGACAACGAAATATGAGATTTTGACATTGTTAGACTTGTATATATCACATTATTATCAAGTACTAGCCGCAACGCCGCCCTCTGGGCGGCTTTTCTGCTAGTTCTTGTGGAATGCTTTTTCGGGCCTTCGGCCCTCATGATTCTCTTTTGGCGTTTGCGAATGCTACGCGGTCACATGTATCAGCTCTTAGTGAACAATCAAAAAACCTATTACATTGCTATGCGGCATTTGTTTAAGTGTTTGTAATGTGATGCTACAACATTACATTAAGTCAATTCTTCAAGTGCAGTTATTTATTTTAGGTGAGGTATTAGTACTATTTATACTAAAGTACTTTATTAGCCTTTTAAGATAGTTCCTGTGGAAGGCTTTGTGAAGGGCCGTGGAGTAATGCGGAGAAAGTTGGGTATCACTTTCTCCACATTACTCCACGGGATCAATAAACTGTGAATAGTAACTATTGTAATTGGTAGAATCTGATTGAACCAAATTCCCAGACATATTCATAATATACGAAGGAAGGAATCTGACTGGCCAACGTTGACCAATCAGATTCCTCCGAAAATGCATTGATTTATATGGGCGAGGTGTGAAAATTCACATATCTTGTCCAAAAATGGTTCAATTCGAAAAATATTTCTTATTTGGAAGGTTGAGTACTACTTAGTCGGCACACAAATTTTGGTTCGAATCGGTCCAGGCATCTCTGAGAAAACGCGTGGACACACATACATACACTTTGTTTTATTTATATATAGATTATATCATTTGGTTAATTGTGCTGAGATTTCTCATTAACAATTAAAGAACTACTGTTTTCATGCAAACTATCTATAGCAGAATCTGCCTCATAGAAGTTACGTCACCAAAAATAGTAGATTGAGCGTATAATACGTAATTTGTCTTCATTGAAAGACGTATTAATCAACTTAGATAATTTGTGCGGGATATAAGGACACCAGTTTGGTATAAACTAGATATATTAACGGTGCTGCATAACTGGGAAATCTAGAAATTTGGAAAAATTTGATTTTATCAAAATATTTTAGATTTTGTAATTCGCTAAAGAAGTATCTTCTTTTACAATATTTTCGACCCACCAATGTCGAGCATGTTTCGGGCTACTTGTATAGTCCAGCCTTCGGGCCACTCCAGGGTAAATCCGGCCCTGCACTATTTACATGGGATGGGAATACAGAGGAGCCAGTCAAATCGTCCTTATAATACTTGGCATAGAATATTATGTTTACAGTAGCGTTGCTAGGATAGACAATAAGAGCTAAAAATAACTTCTTTATCGTTTATATTGTTTTTAGGTAAAGCAATAGCAAATTGTTATACAATCCAAGTCGTAGAAATTACTTGTTTTCTATAGTATGCACACATTCTTATTGATTGTATATGTATATTCTCTATGGAAGTATCATATACAATGCATTGTACATAGGCTCTGGGCTTTTTCGGATTATTACCAATATTTTCGAGGTTTTTTTGGCAGTATATTTTCCCGAAATGGGCGAATACTCGCTACAATGATACTAAATGTGCCTCCCCCAGTATAGTGACGTATTTTTAACTTCCAGGAACAATAAAAGGGTATGAATTATGACATCATCATGACGTTTCAACAACTCGCATTTTGCAACTTAGCCCGCCGGATCAGATTGTCCTAACGGCTGTATATAAGCCTCAGACTGTCATCGTTTCCAGGGGCTTAAAAAAAGCCCAAAGAAAGCCAAGCTAAGCCTCCCAGAATCTGCGCTGGTCTCTCTCACTACGGAAATAATCCAACGCATACTCATCAAATGGGCATTGTGCGGAATATATCTACCTGTATTTGCCCAACTGACTCGTAGGTCATTGGCCTTGACTCTCTTCACTCGTGGACAGGGCAGCAAAGAAAGTCGCCTTTGTCGCCGCCTCGCTAAACGTTGTTGTCTCGCAAAGCGACGTGCGACCTCCTCACGACTTATTCGAGAATCTTCTCTAAGGCCTCCCGATTCCGGTTGTGCTTAGCGAGAGTAAGTAAATTTTGTAAGTCGTCTATTTGAGTTTGAGACATTTCAATTATTATGCTAATTATAGACATGCACGGTACAGGGGGCAATGAAACCTTAGTAAATAGGATTTATGCGTAAACAAGTATTTAAGCTTAATTTCCTTTCGAAGTGAGTTTTCAATTCCCTTCATTAGAGAATATCTTGACTTGAGAAGAGCAAGCTACTTGACTCGATGTTTGTATTGAAGAATCTAACTCTACAGTAATTGTAGTAATGCTAGAAACTTTGGTGTTTAGCTATATTTTCTTTTCTTCCTTCACTTCAGGAGTTATAACTTTTAACAACTTGTCTACATTAGTCAAACTCACACTTTTCAACTTTGGAAATATTCTCTCTTATCTTAGAATCTTTTATTAATTCTCCAATCCAGAGACTACCTGAACTCTGTTATTATTCTGATCAGCTATACAAGCTCTTAATTAGAATATGTACATTTGGTATTTTATACTTTTAGAGAGAAATATTATTTATTTATAATATTTTAATGAAGTTATTAATAACAAAATATTTTATTATTTCTATTAATTGAGCTATGTACTAACCATATAGTATTGTATTACGTAGTTTTAGGAAAGTATACATCACACAATTAGATGCCAATTCTCTCAAAATGTATACTTACAGACGGTAGATATCTTGATTCTGTTGGAATACAGGGTAGGGTGTAAATGAATTGGAGTTCGGAACTCCCCCAGCAGCGGCTGTTTCCAATTATTATAATCGGATATAAATTCGTGTTAACATTCAATTGATTTATTTCTGTTAGTTTTCTTGAACACATCAAACTGAACAAACAGGAAATCTCCTTATTAGTAATATTCAAATTTTGCAGTAGAAAACTTGGATTATTCCCATTTACTAATAAGAAACATACACTTTTGAATGCGTAGGTTTTATCAATTTTGTTTGGGCCTTGACAGTTTTATTTTTGCGACGCTCTTTACAACTTTCTATGCTATCATATGTCATGTTAGATGAGCATTTTGTTCATCGCTTTGGCCCTCGAGGGATTCTCTATTTTCCCAATTGACACCTTCCAATCCATACCGATATTTATTACATTCATATAGCATAAATTGGTCAATTTCAATAAATCTTCCCACTGAGGAGATATCCTCCATCTGTCCAGTATTTCCTTATACTTATATTATTTCTAATTATTCTGTATATTTTCAATACATTTGCTATTAGTTTAGATTTATTGCACAGAGGTATCAATACCAGAATTACTATATTAGTCTAGTCTGTATGCAGGTAGATAGAAACCTGATATTAGTTGGGGGTATAGACAGTGGTAAGCAAAATCTACAAGATATTATAATCGGACAAGTAGACTCAAGAATAGATTGTAATGGCAGAGAAGTGAGATTGTTAAATTCTTGTTTGAGAATCTTTGAAATTTCTTCACAAAATGGAGATTTTTCTTTGAATGTTTTAAGATCAGGAACAAGTACTTGTTTCATTGTTGTTATTGATATCACTAAAGGTATAGAGTTTATTAACGAGTTAGGTAGATTGAAAGAATTGTCTGAGTTTCTAGCTGAAAGCTCATATTCCTTGTTTGGAAATTGTTTAGTTGCGTTTACGTATACTGATATGTTGGCTCCTGGAGTTGATAAACAGCAGCTGGTGGATAGAGAATTTGGAGAGATCTTATCCCTAGTTGATAGGAGGTTTAAGTTCATTAATTCTACTAGTATGACACAGGAGAATAGAGATAGAGTGGTAGATGAATTCCTGCAACTTTCTAAACCTGTTTTGAGAGTGCTTTGTTATGGAAATAATAACATTGAGAGTGACAAGTTCCAGCTTGATGTATCTGAAGAAAATACTCGAAATATTCCTTATCGTATTTCCATTCATCGCCCGCCAGACCTCAATCTCTTTAATGAAATCTCACAAACTGTCCCCACACCAGAACTTGCCCGATTAATTGGACAGCAAGACCAGATCGGAACTGGAGTATCAGTATTCTTAATCCTGATTAGCTTGAATAGTATTTTTAGTGAATCAATGTTTAATCTAATTACAGATATACCAAATCTACTTGGGTTGAGAAATGAATGTAGTGAGTATTTTTGGAGCAGAGCTGTAATTGTATTCGATACGAATGGACGTCCTAACCCTGAGGAGATGATAAGACTCTCTATTGAAGGTAATATTGGAATCGAAAAGATAATTAGAAAAGCAGGGGGAAGGAAGATCTATCTTCCTCAATCCAACACAGATTTATTAAATGCATTATTGATAGAATTTCAAAAGATAAAGGAAAAGAACCTTCACACAGAGTTTATTGGAGGAAGAGATGTTAATATAAGAGCAATACACAATAGAAACGTAGGGAATAATGCTATAATTAGACTAATTAATGTAGCATCATATCTAAGTAAATATATTTTTAGAAAACAAAAATTTTATTTCATAACTTTGATTTTGGCGTGTAGTGCTATTGGACTACTAGAACTATACTGTTGCAGACGATACAAAGTGAAGGTTTCTTTATGTCATTTTACATACATAAATACATTTCATTACTTAAATTTACATAATTTTGATTATATGTAGTTAGTGATACCTGTTCGGCAGCTGTGTTATTTAATTAATTCTTTACTATTACTTGTCAATTGTTATTTATGTTGTGTTCGAGCTATTTATAAATCCGTGTCTATCTATAAAATTGGAGTTATAAGAGCGCTGTAAGCTCTATGTAAGGTCCATGAGAAGAGACCATTGACTACTTTACCGATTAGATTTGTTAATTTCCTAGAATTTCCTTTGTTAGAGTAGTGCCTTGCATATTCAAAACTCGCATATGACTTGGTGCGTCACTCAAATTCTAGTTCTACTATATTTGGTTTATCGTGAGAATACATTTGATAGATGCAATCTGGTGTCTCATCAAGTCGTGAGATTTCTTCCCAAAATGTGTGAGATTTGTCAATTTAGCATCAAATGTAAAGTGAAGAAACAAAATTTGGTTAAAATTCTACTTTTCTTTCAGTGAATAACCGTGAGACTCACTGATAATCTGTAATAGTTGAATATTTAAATTGGATTCAAAATTAGCTGTAATTTTCACAATAAATCTGAGAGATTTCTCGTATACTTTTCTGCTTAATAATCCATTTATTTATTGTATGTAGCATGAATACCAGCAAATTCTTACTGATTGGGGATAACAACAGTGGGATGGCTGCTCTACAGATAATGTTAAAACAGGGAGGAATATGGGTGGAATGTTTGGAAGGTATTGAGGTAAAGAATGCTACAAATATATTGACGAAGTTTCTCCAAAACAGATCTCAACACACGATAGTTCTTATTGTTGTTCCCATAACTTTGAGAGTGCCCGCGGTGAATTGGTTAAATTGGCTAAAGGATCAGGCCAACAGCCTTGCCCTTTCATCTCTGAACTTTTTCCGTAATGCAATGATTGTATTCACTCATGCAGACGAAATCAGTCAAACTCTTGATGAAGGAATACTGGGACAAATATTGAGACAAAAATGTGAAGAATTCGATTCATGGAAATTTCTACTCAACAGTGTCAATCATCGTTTTATCTGTGTAAACTCAACTCTACTAGAACAAACCTACGTTAATAGAATTCTATATGGAATTTACCAAATCTCCAAACCATCTTACACAATATTGATTCACGGGAACAATATGGTGAAGTCTTCAGAAGTTCTAGAAAAACTCCAAATTACTAACGAAGATAATGTAATAGAATTGGAGCATGTACGACTGAAGTTCTATTGTTATCCAGATCTTGATTTATTCCAGGGAATACAAGAACCTGATGTTGATGAGAAAATAAGAAAATTGGTTGGCAGTCATGACCATCATGGAGAAGGCATTACTCTCATATTATTATTGGTCAGTCAAAATGAAATATTCAGTACAAACATGAAGGAAATGATAACAGACCTTCCATATTCTCAGTACTATCGAATGGATCATCAAACAGAGCACTATTGGTGGGACTACACGAGCATACTATTCTCATTCAGAAGGAAATCAAAAGATTTTCGTGAAGAGGTGATGAGATCCATTGAAGGAAACGTGGGTATTAGCGAACTAGTGAAAAAGGCTGGAGATAGATACATTTGGATGTCTGATACAACATCTGGACATGATCTTGAAGAGAGTATCTTATCACAATGTAATATGATGAGAGAGAGACGTCATAATAAAGAGTTCATTGGTGGTCCAGCAGAACTATATGCCAGGAAGATGAAAGAAGAGAAGAATAGGGTAACACAAGTTCTATCTTCTTTGTGTATCTTAATCCCGATCTTTCTGATTATCCTCATATGTGTAGCTAGATTTCTTTTCTTTCTTTCAATAACTTCGCTGTCACTCTGCCTATCAGCCTCTGCAATTTGTTTCTATGTTTTCAGAAAATTGAAGCAAAATTATCATTACGGGATGAGGATGATGGCAGAGAATATAATACTTAATTTTAATTTATTTTACTATTCTATTTTTAGTTTAGGCTTGTATTTGTAGTTATTTTAAGCGAAGCTAATCTAGCTATATAGTTCAGAATTTTACGTTGTTATTTCTTAGAATTCAATTTGGATAAGTTTTCTAATCATCAACTTATATTGTCAGTATTTCGCCAAATATTGGCCGATGCAGGAGATCAGATCCGCGCCTTGTGACAATACTAAATTGTTTTTTTCTGGTGACCAATACTCTCTAGAAAAAAACCCACCAGTCGTTGTTCACACCTTTCTATATAAAATTCAAAAACATCAAACATGCTAGAGATTAGGTTTTAACATGTTGTCAGGGGTGATCGGGTGCGTAGAGTCCGATTTTAAGTTTTCAGAGCCTGATAGTATCGAATTCACAGATTTATCATATTTCACACCTTTTGCATATTACTAAATATGGTGTCGAACGTTTATGATATAACATATGTGTTACTAAGGAATGCATTACTTTGTACGTGATGTTAAATAATATAATTCTGAATCCTACATTCCAAGTTACACTAATGACTGTTTTGATAAATACAATTTATGATCAAATATAGTATATAAATATTCAAGTATTTTAATATAAACAAATGGCACAGATGATTCCACTATTTCTCGCAGAAGAAGAAACCTCTTCCTCAATGGCACGTCAACGAGTTTTCAGGGATCTCAATGATCCCCTGATTGTTATGATGGTATGGAACTTATTCGACGTTTCCGTTTCTCTAGAGTTTCAATATCTAAGATCACAGAGTTGATAACTAACTATTTGAATTTCACCGAGCGTTCTTATGCTGCTTCCCCTCACTTGCAAGTTTATGCGGCACTTCAATTTTCGCTTCTGGAACCTTCCAGATAATTTGTGGAGATGGGATAAACGTAAGCCAAGCTTCTGCCTCTCGTTATATCCGAGATGTTTCTCTGGGTTTGCAAGCTATCTACCATCAGTTTGTTAGTTTGCCTGCTGGTCTCAAGAGGGTAGAAGTGAAAAACAAGTTTTATGAGATTGCTCACTTTCCAGGCGTAGTAGGATTAATTGACGGAACACACATACGAATCCAAAGACCCTCGGAAAATGAAGCAGATTATATAAATCGGCATTTTTACCACTCAATTAACGTCCAAGCTATTTGCCAACCAGATGGAATGTTTAGTGATGTATTGGCACGTTTTCCTGGGTCTGTTCACGATTCACGGATTTGGAAGGGATCAATTTTCTATTCAAGATTTCAACAACTAAATTCACATATCATATATGTTATGATGTAGATATGTAACATTTTGCACAGTTAATGATTATAAGGTACATGGAATTTGTAGTTTTGAAACATCTAAGTAGGATGTTGGTCTTTGAAGTTGGGATATTTACTTGTGAGATGTGTCAAGTATCGCACTTGAATTGGGAGCTAGTTATTGCATTATGAAACTATAAATTGGTGAGGGTTATTGATATTCCAAAGCAAGAGTATGGACAAAGGTCGCAAAGTAAATTGGGCAAAGGAGGAGGAGTATACACTCATTGAGGCAATCCAGGATGCTGGAGCTATATTGAGAGGTACTGCTGGTCAGTGCGCGGAGATAAATAAAAAAAGACGAGGCTTTGGAACAACGTTATGAGGAAAATCAATTCCATCCATGGCAACAACCGAGATGTGAAAGATGTAAAAAAGAAGTGCAACAATCTATAAGGTTCCGAAAAAGCCCGTGTAGATTCCAGTCGAAGGGAAGCGAGGAGAACAGGAAGAGGGCCAAATGAAGCTGATGAAATGAAGGATGAAGACATCCGGATCCTAAGCTCCGATAGGGAATTATCCACATCTGTGACGGAGAGAGTATCACAGATGTTCTCAAGTACGCCAGCGTTCACTGGAATATGTGGTAGTGTTGATATGTTTCAAGCCCCAACAGCATTGCCTTCACAGACCGAGATTAGCGAAAGCAGAGAAGTAACGCCAGTGTTTGAGGGACCAGAAGTTACTGTTGTTAACAGTCGTCCAGAGGGAAGGCGTAGGCGTAAGAGGAGCATCGAACAGCCAACATCGGTCTCTGATTTACTTCCTCTGCAACGAGAAGTGCTCCTTAAACAGATGGAAGTATTCTCGGCTCAACTACAGCTGATTGAAGAGCAGAGGGAGTATTATCGTCATAAAAAGCAGAGACTTTTAGAAAAAGATCAACAGCAGCAGCTTTAGATATACGATTTAGTAATATTTTTGTAACATCATAGAAAATGAAAATTTATAGTGAAAGTATGAATTAATCAAAGAAAAGCCAAAAGGAGTATTTTTAATTTCTGCTATGACTTGCTTGCTTCTGTCATTTGACATGTCTGAAATTCGTCTCTGAACTGTATTATTCGACAATGGTAAGGAGCATAATTTCTTTACATGNGCCAAAGGCTACTACCCTTGGTATAGTGCTCCAAGAATTCAGAGACACCCGGGTACCAATGAAGGATCCAACTCAGTTTTGGCGGTAAAGTGTCTTAATACATCTGGCACCTGTGCAAAGATAATTTTCTCGGCATCAATGTCTTCTGCAGCCGTGGAGAGGTTGTTCAGCCAGGCCGGCAACCTACTTTCAAAAACGAGAAAGAGAATGTCACCGGCGGTCATGAAGAGATTAGTATACATCAGATACCAGAAAATGTATATCACAATAATCAAGAAGCTGGGAATTGTAATTGAGCCAAAGGAAGTTGCGATGGTCATCAACAATGAGCCCATGCCCCTGTCATTTGAAGACGATAGTGATATCGAAGAGTTTATGAATGACAGTTTACATAATATCTAGAGCTTCAGTATAACGTTTAGTATATGAATAGATTTTCATTAGTAATCTACATCTACATAGCGGTTACCTGTACACAATAGTCACTACTAGCCTTGAATGGCCGTTATAGACAAGATGTTCTAGGCCTTTGAAATATCCATGGATATCCTGGTTGTTGGATATCCACGCAAAAATGACATGGATATGGATATGGATATGGATGGGATTTTTCTCATTCACGGCAAGCCTGTTAATAACAAATGGACTTGGATTACAAACGATACTCCTGAAAATACCTGTAGGGATAGAATTAGTGAAATGTGTTTATCTGTTAGGAAAGCTATCGGAGGGATAGAATTTATCCAGAATACTGTTATCAAGGAGCTTAAAGATCAGATACAACAAATAGATAAAGGAAGTAACACTACGATAAGTAAGTTCAATCCAGAATTCCACAAGAAGATGGCAAAGGTTTTTTACGTACAATCAGATAATTCCATGAATTTGAAAGTTGGAGGCATACTATTCAAGCATAAAATTTCAATTCGCTCTATGAGACTCCTACTAAGAAGTACTTTATTGAGCACAAAAGAAATGAATCGCTTCAAAGAGAAATACAACAATCCTGATGAAAGAGTATCTATTGAGGAAATTCTCAAGTTCTTAGCTAGTGAGTCTTAAACTCTTAGAGATAGAGACAAGTATGAATTGCTATACAACCTGTAATTAATAGAATTGCTATTTCCCCTTTCATTCATATTTATAGGATTTTATCTTTTTAGTTACTTTTAGTTTCTTCGGAAAAATGTTTGATAATGAATTACTTTACGGTTAATCCTGCTTAACTACACACAAATACAGTAACGTAGCGTGATTTGAATAACTATCGACCTCCTTAAGCCTTCTATGTATAGCGGCAAACTCTCCATGGAGGCTACTTTGTCTTTGACAAGTGCAACTTTGACAGCATTTGTAATTTCTTTTGAATATTTGGTGCAAAATCAATTTCTTGGTTAACTTTTGAAATTTTTCTGTTCTATGTAATACGTGGTAGTTACGTATAGCTTATGATAGTTTCCTGATTAGTATTTTAACATGCTTTGCGTTACTGCATTATTGTATCATTTGTCAAGAAAGCATAAATCAACACTGGTAGAGAGGTGCATTGTGTTTAGTGGGCAAAGTTATGTAGGCGCACATGTTTGAATCTCTCTACTCGATAGACAAATTCCTACGAGTCTAGCTTCCTCCTGTTACATAATTAAGATCTTTGTAATAGTCCGTTGCATTTCAAGACGTATTAATCAACTTAGATAATTTGTGCCGGATATAAGAACACTGGTTTGGAACAAACTAGATATATTAACCATCTTTTGAAACAATATTTCTAATATTTTAATCTAAAACTCTTCCATGTATACGAATACAGGGGAGCTTCCCAAAGTTGTATATAGTGAATTAAGGATCCCTGGATTATCCCGGGATCTTACATCATACAATATCAAGGAATTGGGTTATTTCTTTGATAAATTGTTGTTATTTTGATGTAAAACTTGGATGCCTAGAGAATTACTAGAATATCCAGGAATTTTGCAAATGAAATCAACTAACAATTTTGAAGATGTCATATTTTGATATTCATTAAAGAATTTATTGAATTTTCCTATACGTTAAAAATGAAATCATATATACATGAATGGTTACCAATTCAGATATGTATAATTATTTAGAACAACAAGTTTCACTTTCTTGCGCTACGCGGCTCGCGAACACTTCGTGTCCACAGGTAGAACCCTTTGGGTGCTCTTTTATTCTTATTGTTATATATGGGCCGTAGAAACGTTACGTAACGCGATTTCCATAAATATTGACACCCCCTCCCTGTGTCACGTTTTTGGACCGTTTTGTTATACAAAAAGGATGGCGCTGTCACACCTGGCATATCACCCCTACCCCTTGTAGCGTTACGTAACGTTTGAACACCTCTATTATACATAGTATAGCTTATAGAGTATATCCAGTATTTATAAACTATTAAAACGACTCTAAGTAGAGTTTCTATATCCCACAGTAATTAATCATTCATTCTACTTTATGAATTATTAATTACTTTAACAGATAATTAAGTGGTATTAACCATACATAAGGACATACTGTAACAACTGCAATTGAAAGTTCTCCTGAAGGAGATAAGTACTTGTACCCACGACCAAGATAACGAAAAATATGATTAACTGAGCCAAAGGCTCGTCGCTTTGCGATGAACTCGGCGCATTATTCCTCGAAGTATTCTATGAACAAACAAACAGACAACAACAATTGAGATTAAATAATATTAATGTTGTTTACAATATTCGGACTCAGCATACTCAAATACCCCAGGATAGTCTTTGAAAGTATGATTCTACCTCAATTTGAAATTGTTTACTTTATATTCATAAAAACAACAATAAATGTACATATGATTAATCCATAAGTGTGAAAATCGGATTCAGCATGGTCGATATATTTTGAGAAAGTTTTTGAATTCTATTTACTTCATTGATAAACACGAGAAATACATAGTTATGCGACAATTTCAATATTTCATACCGTAAATACTTCCCTGCCATGAACAAACAAACAAACAAACAGACTAAGCTCGTCAGAAGCTTGCGCGAGAGTTGGGGCGGCATTGAATTGTGATGATCGCAGAGTTGATACGTGAATTTGAGGGGATCGAGAACCCCTCAAATATACATTTTGATTATGAAATGGAGTCTTAAAGTTTGAGAACTACTCCCCTAGAGACTACATTTCTTCTCAATGCAAATCAAAGTTGAGATACATAACTATAAATCAAAACAATATCACCAACAATTATAGTAACTATACTATTAATATCACAACGAATTATTGATAAAATCTTTATAGGCGATAAGTGGTAAGAAAAGGAGATCTTGCGACAATATGCATCCCATTCGAGGGGTATTTCATCTTTGATAACGGGATATTGGTCATCAGGGGATCTATTCGAAAGAATGAGGTAGTGGGTTGCTGCATTAGGGAGCTTAGTACATTTAACCTCCAATAGTTGCAACCCTAAACTACTGCACAAATGTCTCTGAATTATTTGAAGTGATGTCTCGAATTATACCAAATGTATACTGAGATGTTATCTGAGTTGGAACCGAGTAGAACGCTCTCAGAGAGAGTACATTATTACAAACATCAAATTCTGTGGTGCTAATAGAACATAAAATCTCAACACAAACTGATAACTAATAATTA
Source organism: Oopsacas minuta (assembly GCA_024704765.1). NCBI lineage: Eukaryota > Metazoa > Porifera > Hexactinellida > Lyssacinosida > Leucopsacidae > Oopsacas > Oopsacas minuta. Next base: position 38,800 of record JAKMXF010000023.1, on the reverse strand, counting down.
TATAACAATCCAAAAAATGGCTGAATTTACTAGTAATTACTTACAAATTTGTATCTATTATACTAAAGGCTTATGACATTAATTGAATTTCAGTGCATGCGCTGAGTACTTTGAAATATATGAAAGATCCACATAAAAAGTGGGGTGGCTCAGGCGGCCCAGCCGCCCCTACTCCGCCGGGCCTGAAACAGACAGACAATCTTTAAGATTTAACAATATTGATTTTAATAATATAGACACTTTGTAAATTTGAATATATTGCAGACAAAAGACGATTGGAAATTGTAAGCAACACAATATTTGTTCCCTAAGATGGTAGAATTGTTCAGACTGATTTGGTGACAGCCTCCCTTTTGAAAAGTGATCTGATGATATGACATGAAAGGTATTATCATCTTTGTTGCATGGCAAGAATTAGTCGGCTAGGCTCAGTGCGATTGACGTAATATACATAGGATATTGGAGTGTATTTGCTACCACACACGAAGAAATCGTGAATCAGAAGATGAGTTAGTCATTGTGTGAAACTTTGAATTATTGGTTTGAAATTGGAACTGATGTTATCAGTTTAGATAATGTACAACTTCTTGTTACAAAACAGAAGATTAGAAAATACAATATTTACTATAAATACAAGTTTCATATCTATATGTTATGAACTAATATCTGGTTACCATGCTTCTAGAACTGTTCTCTCTACTGATAACTATTTGTTTCATCTTTTTGCTCTCCTATATTATCAAAATTCAAAGAGACTTAATTTCGCAGTCGAATCGAAATGAGAGAACCACGGGAGCCCAAAATACTCAACAACAACAGCAACAACAACAAGATCCATTAACACCTGTCAATCGGACACTTCCACAACCTAATATCGCAACAACTACATATTCCTCTCAGGTTGAAAATGACCAACAAGTAGAATCTGTAAATGAAGAGGAAATCAAGCCTGTAAAATCTTCTGCTATTGACAGGAATTCCAAAGCAGACACGAAGAAAACCGGGTGGACTTTACCAGGATTTTCTTCTATCACATCTAAGCTAAGTTCAATTGTTTACACTAAAACAAAGGAAGAAATCGAGCATGAAAATATCGAAAATATCAATAACAGGTTAAAAGCAGAAATCATAAAACAATCACAAATGTGTGCACAATTACCAACCGTTAAGATCTACAAACTCAAATTAAATCAGACATCTTACAGTGCAACTACTCAGATTAAAAAGTTTGAATTTGGGAAATCAAAAACTGGATCATATGTGAAGAATGAAAAAGTGATAATGATACTGGGAGCTACTGGCTCTGGAAAAACTACTCTCATCAATAGTATGATCAACTATTTGTTTGGAGTTAAGTATACTGACGAGTTCAGGTTCAAATTGGTCACTGAGACAGAGGATGGCGATGGAGGTAGGAGTCAGGCACATAGTCCAACTTCATGGATAACTGCTTACACTATTCACCATCGAAAGGGATTTAAAATTAATCACACATTAACAATCATTGATACACCAGGTTTCGGAGATACTAGGGGTATCCAGAGAGATGCAGAGATTACAAAACAGATCCACAACTTCTTCACTATTCCAGGGGCTCAGGGAATAGATCACATTGATGCTGTGGGGTTTATAGCTCAATCATCACTTCCTCGACTTACCTTCACTCAAAAATACGTATTTGATCAAATTCTGGCATTATTTGGGAAAGATATTGGAGGGATTATATATCTTTTACTAACATTCGCAGATGGTAAAGCGCCTCAGGTCTTGAATGGCATTAATGAAGCTCGTATGCCTTTTCAGGAATTCTTCAAATTCAATAATTCGGTAATTTTCGATGATAATACAACAGAAGATGAATTCGCTTCCATGTTCTGGCAGATGGGGATGAGAAGTTTTGAAAAGTTTTTCAGTCATTTTTCAAAGATCCAACCTAAATCATTAATCCAAACTAAGTCAGTTCTTGAAGAGAGGGAAAGAATTGAAACGCAAATTGTGGGTTTACAGTCCGAAATACAGCTTGGATTAAATAAGTTGGAGCAACTGAAGAGAGAAGTTGCAGTGGTGGAGCAACATAAATCCGATCTTGCTCGTAATAAAGATTTTACTTACATAGTAAATGAAGACACAATGGTTAAACATGATCTTCCTCAAAATACCTACGTGACTATTTGTCTGACGTGTAATTTTACGTGTCATTATCCGTGTCCTATTGCAGATGATGAGAAACATGGCTGTGCTGCTATGGATGGGGGCGGAAGAGACAACGCCAAGTGTACAGTTTGCTATAATAGGTGTAGTTGGACTCAACACAAGAATATGCGATATTATTTTACAACAGAACGTAGGGAGGTTAAGAAAACATCTGAGGATCTCAAAATGAGATACCTAGATGCAAGTGGTAAGGTGAAATCTGCCACACAGATAGTCGATGAGATGGTAGACGAATTTGAAGCAGTACAGATAAAAGTAGTTTGCATAACGGAAGTATTGCGCAAGAGCATTAACAAACTAAATGAGATAGCTCTTAAACCGAATCCACTCTCCACTGGTGAATACATCCGCATTCTAATAGAATCTGAGAAAGCTAATCCTGAACCTGGGTGGGAAGATCGGATCGTACACCTTAATGATGTTAAGATGAAGGTGGATAATCTAGCCAAGGTTACCGAGGAAGGATTTGACCCGTTTGAAGCATATAAGATAAAGATTAGAGAAGAAAAGCAGACCAAAGAAGGTGTTTGGTCTTCTGTTGGCAGTTATCTTAAGAAGATTGATTTCTTTTGATATTTACTAGTTTATAGGAGATAGCTACGTTAGTGTAGAATCTGTAGATATTAGAGTAGTTATTAGTTTGTAGATCGTAGAATTATTGTATTTACTATTAAGCAAAAAGTAAATGTGCTAGACTACTGGGTACTGGGTAAGTAATTGGTATGTGTGTTTAATAATCAGGGGTGGATAGCGGATAGCGGAAATGCTGGTGGGCGAGGATAATCATCCAGCTGGGTGTCATGTATATACTTGGCCTCATTCTCTACAGATGAACTTGGTTATGACTATGACTTACTTTGCTTGTGGATACTTGACTCTAATAACCCAAATTTCCCCTATCTAATCCATATTCAATGATTAAATGATTCAGTTAACTAATTGTGTTACCTTCGTAACAAGAAGGAAGACCAAATTTTCGCACTTCATTTTAACCTATTTCGCAACCAAATCGAGATACGCGTACGCGTATTATCCCCTTTTATACGTTTAAAATTGTCACATTTTCTGGTAGTATTGATTAGAAATTATGCACTCTGTATAACGAGCATTATGAATATCTAAAAATATTGGAAATTTTAGATTTTATCGATGACGTAATATTTCATAATGAGTTTGTATTGGTCAAATTGATAACATCAGGACATTTGGCATATTGAGTTGTATCTGTGATTGAAAGAATTCTACGGATCTACCTAGCTAGATCACAGTATCTAATTCATTCAATGGTTAATGTATATTTCTTATTAATTGGAAAACTCGCTACTAACAAATGCTTCGTGTCGGAGGAAGGACCGTTTCCGTCGCTCTGCTGTTCACACCTAATCTCTAAAGGTGTGAACAGCAGAGCGAAAACACTTTTCTAAATCTAACCAATAAACATTCTAAATTTGAGAGATTTCGTGATAATTTGAAATTTCCCTAGAATATAGCTAAGCTGTTTCAGTAAGAATTACGTAATAGCTAGTTTGTGTATAGTGAGATTAATAAGATGATTAAGATTACTAATCTGTGAATGATTAAGAGTATAGTAGTATAGTAGTATAGTGGGTTCTGATTATAAGAACTTTGGCGATAAGGATTAGGAAATTGAAATGTCCATCGTAGAAATTCTGAGAAGGTTTAATCAATCGAAATAATATATCAAGATCTTTAGAATTCATACAATTCCACAAAAATATCATCCGATGATAATATAGCTCAGAAATGCAAAAATTTATTACTGAAGAGTAAGATTAGGTAATACCAACATGTTATTTGTAATATTATTTGACTGACAAGATTTGGAAATTATGCCTTCATTATCTAATTGTTCTGGGTAAATCATTTTGTGTTACTGAATAGCCATCTTACCATCAAGCAGTTTATGGATTGATTCTTAGCTCTGCTGCTGTATAAGGTTCATAAAATACCGTGATTGTATCATTCGAGAATTATCAATATGATGATAATGAAACTTATGTATCTAAGTTTCCTCAATTTACCAGTAGTGAAGATCGAGGATAGTGAAATTGCAGATAACGTTTTTGCTGAGGAGACTAAAGGTTACAATCTCACTCAGTTGAGGACTCTGTCAGATTTGATCAAAATAACAACAATATTTGGCGTTCGCAGAACAATTGATAACACTAATATACAAAATTGTAAAAAGTTTTTGATGATTAAATAAAAATAGTTGGAATCGAACAATTTGAAGGGAATGTTTATGAATGAGTTAAGTATGTATTCACAACAGGCCTAGAATTTGTAATTTTATGGTTGGAAGATTGCACCAATATGCGATAAATATATGAAATTAAACATACATGCATGTTTATTACCTAATAAATCATACTAATATTAACTATCACTAGCGCGCTACGCTTGCTTGCGTTACGCGGATTCTAACACTTCGTGTCCGTACTCGGCCTTTGGCCCTCGCTTTGACTATTAGTTTGTGTGGTATTCGGAAACAGCGTACCCGATTACCCCACAATAACCGTTGAAACCACATTTCTAGGATAATTTTGAAATTTGTTTACTTTTTGTTTACTTTATATTCATATAAAACAACTTAAATTTGTATCTGACAAATCCATAAGTGTGATTCGGATTCACTATATTCGCTAACCTTTATTCAAGTTTTATGAAATTTGTATATTTTCCTGATTAACACCATAGATATAATAGATACAAACATTTTTGCAAATACGAATTCCACATTCCATTTCAGCTTCCTTAGCGACGAACAAACGGACAGACAGACAGACAGACAGACAGACAGACAGACAGACAGACAGACAGACAGACAGACAGACAGACAGACAGACAGACAGACAGACAGACAGACAAACAGACAAACAAACAGACAGACAGACAGACAGACAGACAGACAAACAGACAAACAGACAAACAAACAGACAGACAGACAGACAGACAAACAGACAAACAGACAGACAGACAGACAAACAGACAGACAGACAGACAGACAAACAGACAAACAGACAAACAGACAGACAGACAGACAGACAGACAAACAGACAGACAGACAAACAGACAGACAGACAGACAGACAGACAGACAGACAGACAGACAGACAGACAGACAAACAGACAAACAGACAGATAAACAGACAGACAGACAGACAGACAGACAAACAGACAAACAGACAAACAAACAGACAGACAGACAAACAGACAGACAGACAGACAGACAAACAGACAGACAGACAGACAGACAAACAGACAAACAGACAAACAGACAGACAGACAGACAAACAGACAGACAGACAGACAGACAGACAGACAGACAGACAGACAGACAAAAGACGATTTGGTAAAATTGAGAACTCTTATTAGGTCGTCAAGATTATCTTGATCAAAAAGCTGAGGAGAATTATCATCTGGTGGGAGTATGTACTCATCAGAATCTCCACTACTATCATTATCACTGCTAATGTCCAATATTTCCAATGGAACTGGTACAGATAGGTCCTCTGAATGTGGAACTGGCCTAATGGCGGACGGTACGTCTGGGTACGCAATACTGGATTTATTCTTTTTTGTGATACCATCGATTTTCGTCATACAGAAATAACAATCCGAAAGATGACACAATGGTTCTCTCCATATCATTGGAACCGCAAACGGCATTTTCTTTCTCTTCCCAGCATACCACAAGCGTAAGTTCTCAACGCATGTCTTACAGGCATTGTGTGGAGCCCACGGCTTATCTTAATCCCCAAGATGGCATCCAAAATATGCGAAATAACAGCGTTCTATAGCCTTTGTGATATTTGCCGTTGGTCAGTTGTAGTATACCTCCCACAAATACGACAAAACTTTTCAGGAGAATTTTACAAACCGGAAAGCCATAAACAATAAAATGAACAAGATAAACTAAATGTCGAGTGCAATAAAACAGATTATAACTACTATTAGAGGCAATTTACATCATATAAGCAATTAAAACCAAATAAATTGGATAAAGGTGATGTATAGAATTGAATTTAGAAATATTTGACCATGTAGTCAATTAAAAGACCGAAATAACTAAAATAGAAATTTCTTACTTTTAGTACCCTTGAAAATGAAAAAAAATACATAATTATTCCCAATAAATATCTACAGTATACAAAAATAATAGAGAAAGAAGATCATCAAAAATGCTGTATATCAGTGTAATTTAAGGCGAATCAGATCTGTCGTATTACCGCATGATATACATAAAGGACCGTGGGAATCACATGCAATAGTAAAAATGGAATTAAATGAATGGGCAAATGAGTTTTAACTGGTGGTTTATTTTGTGACTTATATTGTAATTAGAATACAATCTTATGAATAACTATCACATTATTATAGGAAATTAACGCGATTTGAAGAACACCACGTTTATTTCCTATAATAATGTAGATAATATATATGTTAACTGATAAAGGAGAAATATACTATATACATACGTACATACTGTGAGAGTTTAGCCGATATTTTCGGCTAGCTGACGTCTAAGTAAACCGTAAATAATAAATCACGAGCCGTTTCGCTTGCTTCTGCTGTCCGGCTTGCGAGTTCGCAAGAGACTCGGCACTTCGTGCCTCGAATTTAGCAAAGTATAGAATTGCAAAATTGAATATTAATGAATATTTCAGCAATTTGTTTACTATGTGAACTCAAAGTAAACAAATATTCACAAAATGTTGTTTACAACATAATATTCGGAATCAGAATACTCGATTACCCCAGTACAATGTTGTTTTGTTGTTATTTTGTTGTGTTTTATTTGGTTTTGTACTTTATGAACTAAAACGATTTCTTTTGTATATGGGAGTGTGACATACACACAAACCCAAATTGAGATTTAATACTATAGATAGAAATATAGTATATTATTTAATAATGTAATTGTTGGTCGCTTGAATACCATAAATGAACCTGACTTTAGTAAATATTAGTTGGCTCCACTCTGTCTATGCCCTTGGTTGGACCTCTCTAGAAAGTTCCAATGGATCATGGAATTATCCATTTTGCAGGGAATTCAAGTCCTCTATCCAGAAATATAATTGGCAAATTTTACAGGTTTTGTTGTAACAATCACAATTACTCACATTTCAAACAATATCCAGGTAACTGGGTAATAATCAACTTGTTCGGTTACTAATGAACCTGATGAAGGATTATCTCACTATACTAGTGTAATCATATATTTAATTCATTAATCACAACATACTGATTACCAAAATCTTACTTTAAGAATTGTATTTTTTGCATTTCTTTAAGAGACAACATAACAATTCCGTTCAAATGTTGAATAGCTATTTCTGGCTGTATTTAGGTGATAGGCAGACACTTAAGAGTGCCAATTCAGCAGCCCAGAAGGACAAGTCCCTGCTTGTTCCCTAAACAAGGCATAATTTATCCAGAACTTTCAAATTTCATTAATTATATTCAGCAAGATTTCCTATAACAATGTTGTCTTCAATTCTACTTAATGTCTAACACATAGATGCAAACCTGGAGGCTCAACATGCCATCAAAGAGTGAGATTTTAGATTTAGAGCCGTGGAAATCCGTCAGAGAATTTGCATTGAGAGTGAACATCTTTGCACACGTTTTGGAGGTACAAACCGTTGAACATATAGATTCGCCAAGTCAGAAGTTTCTCGATATTTTATATTAATCAGGGTCTCTCCACCTGAGTGTCCTATGGCCAAATTTTAAATTCATTTCTGGCCAATTTAATCTTCTGTGACCATTTTGAGCATACTTGAGCGCAACCATGACCAAACCTAGCTAAAAATGTAGACTTTTATTCTTGGACAATTCGATATGCATGAACCCTTTTGTAGAAATAGATGAGATGCGAGATTTCCATGCTAATTGGCTGCACTAATTAACTGCACTAGTGCTGGGACATTAGTAGAATTACTAATGAAATATAGAGAAATTAGAACTCAGTTTTGCTATAATTCTCTTCAGTGTATATTTCTACGGAATAGGACGTAAGTCCCCAGCGTATTTATCGTCAAAATATACTCACATAATCACTGTCCCATCAGCTCGCGTGCACCTTAAGTATAATTCTGTTTCCAATTCAAGAAAATTCAGTGTTTCTTCAGTTGCTCTTCTAGAAGATACCCTTAATCATATTATACTTTCTCGTATAAGTTCTTCTCATTGCGCCAATAATTTGTGTGTGTATTGAAAACTAATTGTATTTGAAATGTATTGATTACAACTGTAATTGCACAAAAGTATGAGTCTGGTGCAGTGCGGTATCTATACGGTGGCCAGGGGAGACGCACGTCCCCATGAAAAGAACACAAACAAATAACCCCGAGCTGTACTACCAGTCAGTCAGCTGGAAAATTTTGTAATAATACATTGCATGTAAAATATTTGAGTTGACATTTCAGACTTGAACCCATGCCCGTTGCTGGGTACCGCCAGTAACCTTTTGTTTGTACAACCTATTTAGTTTTGCATTTACACTATAATGGAACCGCAGGACATCTCTGTTACTGAGCCTTTGTCCGGAATATCAGCTTGTCTCTTGCTCGTTAAGCTAGATGGTAGATATAGAGGCTGGAGAGTAGAGTTGTGTGACACTGATCTGACAGCTTCTGAAGAGAAATTACTCCTGTGTAGTGTATGCAGAGGAATTCTCAGAGAAGCTAGTTTATTGGAGATAGAGGGTAGACAGCAGTTAAGATGTTATGTGTGTCTTCCTCAAAATACAATACAGCCAGTACAGCTACAGATACCTCTACACACACGAGAAGTTGTGAGTGAGAAACAGGTACTCTTAAAGCTACTATACTCACCAGTCAGGCAGTTGTCCTGGAAATTTCCCGGAAATTGTCCTGGAAGTTTCGCCCACTTATATCTTAGTCATGATTCCAATTATGTATAATATTACTTACACAAAAAAGTGGTAAACCATAAATTGGCTAATTTGTTTACTTTATATTCATAAAAACAACAATAAGCCAAAAGTGTGAAAATCGGATTGAGCATGTTCCATATATTTAGTGAAGTTTCATTGAATTCTATTTACTTCCTTAATAAACACGATAAATACATAGTTATGTGACAATTTCAACATTGCATACCGTCAATCCCTTCCTTGACAACGGATAAATAGACAATCATTGAGATTTAATAATATAGACGAGCCTTTGGCTCGTCGCTTCGCGATGAACTCGGCGCATTACGCCTCGAGATATCCATTATTCTCCAAATTGATGGCCCCTTTGAGTATTATAATATAGATATATTTAGAACAATGTAATTCACTAATGTACTTATATGGCATATATATTATTGAAGTATTTTGTAAGATCAACACCCTTTGTAGCCGTTTAGAGCAAGTCTCTACGTATATTTTAAGATTTCAACTATTTGTTTACTTTATAATCATAAACAACAATAAATTTACATATGATTAATGCAAAAGTGTGAAAATCGGATTCAGCATGTTCGTTATAATTAGTCTACTTTCATTGAATTCTATTTACTTCCTTGTTAAACACATAGCTATTTACATTCTTGACACGAGAGCCTATTCCCCATTTATACGTAAATATCCTTAACCAGAGACTTTGAGTTTAATATGTATACCACTCCCTCTAACTACTGATATTTCAATGATATTTGATTATTGTAATGTGCCCTAAGGTTGTTGGTTGAATATACACATTTGTAAGAAATTTTCTTCACAAAAACCCAAATATTTGAATTCATCATAGCTATAACTAGAAATAAGTGTTCTTTCCAAATTCAGCACTAAATTAGAAAAATTCCCGTAGATTTCCCAATTTTTAGAAGTAATTTCAATTGTGAAGCATAATTATCTCTATAGTATCCCCCATACCCCACTCCCCGCTTATAGAGGTTCCTCATTTATCGAGACCCCACTTATAGAGGTTGCACTGTAGTATGATAGCATGCAATAAAAAGTCAGAAGAACGAGATGAGCGTATACAATTGCTTGTTCCAGATTATGTGAACCGGGATATAAGCCCTAAGTGGCAGTGCTTATCATTTTGAGTTTTAATTCTCTACAGATTCCATACCAAACTATACTACATTAATTATATGCATATCTGCTCTCTAAAAAGGATACTCGAATACTAAATTTCCAGCGAGGAAACTTCCGTTACCCTTCAGGCAAGGGTTTATTATCTCTAGATGTTTGGCGGGCACCTAAAAGTGCAAGTTAAGCAGCCACGAAGGTCACGAAATTCTGATAGTGAGACTCAAATTCGTAGTAGAGGTTAATATATTATCGTGGGTACCCGTAAGAAAAAAGTACAGGCTCAAAAATTCCTGTATAATCCACTGCTGTCAGGTTTATAACTATATGCCATCATTTGCATTAGCTTTTTAACACGACTACACATCTGCTGTATTATTTTAAAAGCTATGTGGTCAGGTTTATAAATATGGACGATCTACCAGCGAAATCCCACGATTGGAAGCGAAGTATGTTAATCATACTTTACACTTTTTGGCAACAATTTCAAATGAATTTAACCTCTTGATTCCAAAGTCTAATCAGTGTTTATTAATTTGGTTGAAATGATCCCAGTTGCACTACTTATTACCCTCTTATTGTATAGGTCATATGTCCAGTAGATGCCTGTACCTGGACAGGCATACTCCTGCAGCTGGTAGAACACATAATAGAATGTCCTCTACTCCATATACCATGTCCTAACAACTGTGATGATATAGATAATAGCGAGGGAACACACACAGGAGGTTACAGAGTAGAGAGGAGATATCTACAAGATCATCTGCTACATACATGTCCTATCAGACTAGTAACATGTAAGTATTGTTACATAGAGATCAGAGCTATAGATATGGATATGCACATTGAGGAGTGCGATGACTGTCATGTAGAGTGTCCTAATGCTTGTGACACACAACCAGATGGATATATTATAAGACGGGATATATCAAAGCATCTTGCTACTGAATGTATGCTACAGGAAGTAGTATGTATATACATGCGGTATGGATGTGAGGTTAGGTTAGAGAGGAGAGAAATGGAACACCACGAGAGGGAATATTCTCACATTCATTCTAGGTTAACTCAAGAATATTTCAGAGTTAGAATAGAAGAAATGGAAAAGATACAGGAAATACAAACTGATAAAATTGATAATCTAGAAAGAGAGAATTTGAAGATGAAACAAGATTTAACAACAGCTCTCTCTTTCTTGAAGACTCCATCTATTAAGAATTTATACTGGAGAGTAAATGGAGTGAAAAAGAGGATGATTTCAAGAGAGGAGAGTTATAGCGATCCATTCTACGTAGGTCTTTACAAACTACAGGCTCGTATAAACTGGTATACAGTGAGTACTAGTATAAAGTATATAGGAGTGTATATACACGTAATGCAGGGGGAATGGGATGATAGGATTAAATGGCCATTAATGTACAAAGCTACTTTCAGTTTGAAGAATAATCTATTCAAGAATTCAAACTATGTCAAGCGTATTGAAGTGAGTAAGGAGAAAATGGAAATTAATTCTGAACTCTTTCAAAGACCTAAATACACTAGGAATAACGGGTTAGGACAGCCAAAGTATATTACTCACCAGGACATGCTGAACAGACAATACTACCATCTTGACACTCTATCTTTCATAATAACAGTTCAAATATCTCCAACAAACTCACAAATGACAGAATTGGTAGATTCTCAAATTCCTTGTTTGAGAGATTCTATATTGAATCTGAATACTCAGATCTGTCAGATACAAACTAAATTCACCTGAAAAGTATCTCTGAAAATTCGAATCTATTCTAAATTTCTAATTCATTTCTATATCTCTACATTTATATTATTTTTATATCTATACTTTTATAAGTAAAAATTTCAAGATCTGAATCGACCATTTGTGAATATTCCTTCTAAGTGTTAATATAATTAACAATTCTATTTGAAATCCCCAAATACAAGTATGTACATGCTAATTTTTTACAGAATTTGGGACAAAAAGTTTTATCCTGAATCTTACAAAATTAAGAGATGAGTTCCAAATTAGATACAAAACAACATTTTTGCTGTGCCGACTATACTTTCAGGGGCGGATCCAGGATCTGTCAAAACGCGGGTTGTTATTCAAATACAAAACATAACCAGCAGTGGTATGGGGGCGCTGTTAGCCATATACAATAGTGAGTAATTACCCAGTTTTGATACTATAATGTTATAACCAAATCATCTTGCATAACATGTATATACCCTGCCTAGCTGTAGAACGGATATTTGTAAGAGTTCATAGTAGGGTTTCTATACTTTATGCTTATACACTAACCGGGAAAGATTTTCCAAGATCACAAAATGTACAATACTAACCCTAGCTATGCAGCGAATATTTGCATATGCAAACGATGGTTGACAACTTGACATTGTTCAGGCTAAATCTATCAAAATCTCAATTCTATTATATAATTGAGAATTGCAAAAACTTTCTGATAATATTATCAGTAGGAAAATTAGCGACATGTCAAATCATATTGATGCAAATGTCATCGATAAATTGAATTGTTGTGAGTTCGCAATTCAAGCGGATGAATCTACAGATATCAGTGGGAAAGGATAGCTTCTAGCTTTCATTCGTTTCATAGACGATGGGGCAATAATTGAACAATTTTGTTGGTGTAAAGAACTGCCAAAAACAACAAAAGGACAAGACATCGTCGAAACTTTAACTTCTTATCTGGAATCTTGGAATTTGTCATGGGATACATGTGTAGGGGTTTGCACCGATGGTGCACCCTCTATGACCGGATCATTATAGGGTTGATGTCACTTGTAAAACAAAGCGTAGGACAGTTCTACCTTAGAGAAGAAGAAGAATTAACGGAAATTTTTCATGATAGGATATTGAAGTTAAAACATTCAGGTGTATTTCTCCATTCATTTTGGATCACCATTGAAAATGAATACCCTAACATAGTAATAAATGCTACTATTTTCGACAACACATATTTGTGAACTAAGATTCTCTGCTATGACAACAATAAAAATACAAAAGAGAACGACTTATGTCTGTTGAGGAAGAGAGTGTTTATCGACAATCAGGCAAGAATAAAAGATATGCAAATATCACCAGGCCCAAGTTTCACATGGGAAAGAGTATTAGAATTAATTAAGTAATAGCATTAATACATGATTTGTTATAATGGTTTCTTTATGGAAAATGTATGAGTGAAAGAAGATAGAGAGGGTAAGGTTCCGCAGGTTGCCGCAATATGTTAAGAGGTTCCAGGATTGAAAAAAGGTTGAAAACCACTGCTATATCCCATGTTTCGAATTTCATAAATAACCAAGTACAGGTAAACTAAAAGCAGCACCTTTAAAATATGACAACCTCTAAAGATCCTGTACGAGCCCAGCTCCCAATACAGGGTGTTAAGAAATTGATGTCACCTTTTTGAAATTAAATAGAGCCATAAATTAACTATTTGAATCGTGTTTTAGCTTCCAATTCTTATTCTACGTATTTGAAATAATAGAATTCCTGTAAATTCCGAAAATTATAGACACTAAAAATACTCTCTTGTTCAATTTTTCTTACTTTTCATATACAAGAAATAATCATGGTCAAAGAAGCTACTCTAGCTGTCCGTACACGTGCAGTTTGCATGATAGAAGCTGGGATTTTTATTAATAAAGTGGCCAAGGTTGTAGGAGTATCTGTCCGTACCATTCGGCGCTGGTTGCTGAGGTCCAAGTCTGGTGAACCTCTACAGAACAGGAGGGGCCGTGGAAGGAAAACGTCCGTCACGATGGTACCGAAAGTGGTCATTGCCAAGACAATCGGTAAAAAAATGAAATCCACACGAGTTATCTCCCAGAATCTCAAATCTAAAGGGTTTTCTATCTCCCACGTGACAGTACACTCGTATTTACGCAAAAATCTGAAAGTTCGACCATACAAACCCCAGGTTCAACCCAAATTGACGGAAAAACAGAGGACAGCTCGGATAAAATTCTGTAATGAAAGGAAGAATTGGTCAATTGATAGCTGGCGAAGGGTTTTATTCTCGGACGAGTCCTCCTTTGAGGTATTCCACACTCCAAATAAGCAAAACGACCGAGTTTGGGCGAAATCTAGTTCCAATGTTCCTCCTACCGAAAAGGTCAAATTTCCTGGAAAAATCATGGTCTGGGGTGTGATGTCATACCGAGCCCTCTCACATCTCCACATTATCCCCAAAGGACAAACTGTGACATCAGAATATTATGTGGAAGTTATATTGAAACAGTCTCTAATACCCAGCATGCTTCGAACGAGAGATTCAGGGACTATTCTGGAGAGAAAATTGTTGCTAGAAAGGTCCAAAGCAATTTTTCAACAAGATGGGGCCCCAGCACATACCTCCAAAAGAAGCCAGGAATGGCTAAAAAACAATATGCCAGGGTTTTGGACCAAGGACATATGGCCTCCAAACTCACCAGACTTAAATCCTATTGAGAACCTCTGGGCTATTTTGCAAACCAAACTGGATTCAATGGAGCGAGCAACCAACCTAAAAATGTTAGAAAAGCAGCTGATTTTGGCCTGGAAGGAAATCTCACCGGAGACACTAGAGAAACTCATAGCAGGGATGCCCTCTCGCATTAATAAATGTTTAAAATTAAATGGAGATTACATAGGAAAGTAAATAGCACACCTCTCTAGTTCGCATTATTGAAATATGCATGGTATAAAATGGGACATCAATTTCTTAACACCCAGTAGTGTAGCATTTAGGAGGTTGATAGATAGTACATTCTGACATCTGAGTATAGATATTCCCAATTCTAGTATTCTTGTAAAAATGAACTAGAGTGGACCATGGGCCCGATGGGTCACAGTTCGACCCATAATTCGTCGAGTGACCCATTGACATATCACCATTACTAATGACCGATTTGGATTCTGTATGTTTTGTACATTTAGATATTGATGACTGACGCATTGTCGCTTGCCTATAACAGAATCTTGTAGTATCCATTTGTAGTGTTATATTGGAAGGGTCACTTTATATACAAAATTCTGAATTCATTTGGAGGAGTGCCCCAAAGTTATTGAAAGATCTTTAGATTATAGCTACTAAACTTTCTTCAATTGTATCCTTTACCAAATCAACATTCTACGCGTAATCTCCTTTTATGTATCCAAATTTTGTACTAATGGTATTGAAATGAATAAATATTTGGGCACTGGCTTTGCTCATAATCAGGGAATTTGTTAATAAGCTACTCTGACTATATTCGGTAAGGAAAATGGAGTGCTCAAGTAGGACAGGTTTCCGAAACCTAGTGTCCGCGGACCCTTAATATTATCGGTTGAATAAAATAAAATTCTATTCTGCGAAATCCAATTAATTGAATTGATCATAGCTATAAATACATGTGTTTTAAACAAATTAACTACAAATGGATAAGAATTGAAAATTCTCCAAAATTCCTCCACTTATTAATATTATGTTGGAGTGAAAGTATTGTTCATCTTCATAGTATAATCTTAGATAACCTAAAGCAGTGTACACATTTCGTGGCATCTGCACAATTTAACAATCCCATAATGATCCTACACTTGGCTAAGTCTGCTCGCAATAAATGTAAATCGAATGAAACGATCAATATTTACTATTTTTGCTTAAGAACATTCACTAGCAGTATACACTCGATTATCCGAACACTTTCGTCATTCAATTCATAGTTTTGTGTTCGGATTAGTGAAATTGTGTATTTTGATATATAAAATTCGCTAAATGAGAATATTGATTTCGTAATTTGGAATATTTCACAGCATATTTCTACACATAAGATATTGTCCTAAAATCATTACATCGTTCGAATAAACTATCCTGAAACTCCATTCTTAGATGAAATTTCAACAATCTTCTCAAACTAATGTTATTCCTGCTGTTCGGATAACTGAGTGTTTACTGGTAGTAAGAATATACTCACAATTATGATGAGGTAAATGAGCGGGAATATTGTCTCAAAAATCAATAAGTGCAAAGTATAAATATGGAGAACGAATTGCTTGCTCCTCATGAATACTAGATCTCTTTCAAGATAACACTATTTGGTTCATATAGTCTAATATACCCATTAGAACTGGCACGAATAATCTGAAAATCTTTAGTCATTTCAAATCCGATTGATTTGAAGTGTTTGGGTTTGAAATTATTGAATAGAGATAATATTGCATTCCAGAACATCTGACTTATAAAAATGCAATTCGTTCAGTATTTATGATTGGCACATTTCTTCCAATCAACACATTACCAATAGGGTCAAAACAAAGGGACAAATTTGAATTCCTTGTCACAAAAAATTCATTTAATCTGACACTTTGAATTAATTCTCTCTTAGATATTGAATAGCGATAAATTGTAACAACAGCTTCCATTTCTAGAGCCCAACGATCTTCAGAACCTAAAACAACCATATTGTCTTGGGAGATCTGAATGGCAACAGGATAAGATCCCTGTGTTTGATCAATACTGAATTCATCTATTTTCCCAAAATCAATTGAGTATACACATATTTTGGGCTTTGGTGCACATATACACAAAAATATTATTGCTATCACAGTGGAAACAAATTTCCGATTTGAAAAACGTATAGTCTTCATTCTATAACCATTGTATCGAGCTAGAACATGTTCTCCTGAATATTTATCCAATCTAAGAACATATCATTTGATAGATATATTGTACTAGGAGATATTACTCTTGATGGATGATACAAACGTGTGATAAGGTCTCCATCTAATGAATAAATAGTTACGAATATAACTGGAGAGTTAATGTCTTTAGCAACAATAGCGATTAGTGGTTCTGTTTGATGTAGGCAAACTGTTGCAATTTTGAAATTATTGCCAGTAATACGAAATTCCTTGTACTTGATATTCGCAAAATCATAAAATTCAGTATTTTCAAGGCAATTCTCTATTTTCTGTTTCTTCCATTATTATTTTCCACTATTTTGTCAATAGATACAAGTTTACTCATTTGTATGCTAAGTAATATCCAACTTAGTAAAACAATACTAATAAAAATTCTCAAATAACAGTCTGTGCTGACTTCAGGGTTGGAGTTTAACCCCGGTTAAATAGGTTTAGCCCTGCCCAGTGGGTAAAACCCGGTTTACTCCGGTGTAGCAACTCAAATTAACCCCCCGCCAGAATATACCCGGGTATAAACTAGGCTAGCCTAGATTATCCCAGGGCCTTGATCTGGGCTAGCCTAGACTATGCCTGGGGTTAAACTGGGTTGGGAGGTTGATCTAGGGTGATACACCTGGTAATTAAGCTATAGAAGTATATTTCCCCTTTTTTGGAAACTCAATTTTAATATTATTTAATACATATATTTATTTGGAACTATAGCGTTTTCGGCTAGTACTATACAAGATTGAAACCGACCCAACCGAATACCGAATATCAGTATTCATGAATAGCTGTCTTACCAAATACGAATATGAACACTGATAATATTCGGTTGCAACCATGGTACCAGGCTTGGACCGGGTCATGATTTCCTGACCCGGTGACCGGTGACTCGGTTTCGTTATTGGACCTGGTTTTTCAAAACATGAATTTTCTATATTACATATCTATATACGTAATAAGAGTATATAGGTATATAAGTATACAGTAGTAATGATACCAAACAAGTTTAGTAAAAATACTAATGATTCATGAAAATGAAACGTCTAACTAATATTGACTGAATCTTTATGATTTTACAAACTGATATAATTAAATTATCTATAGGGATATAAACCGGGTCAAGTCAAAATCAGTGACCCGGTTCAGACCCGAAATATATTGAAAATAGTGACCCGGTCCAAGCCTGCTTGGTACTATATAAATTATCTCAAATAATAGTGCGTATGTAAGAGTACCGATTGACATGAAAATTGGCACATTTAGGGGGTAGATATGTAGTTTGGGTATGACACGTTATAAACCTGTTAAAGCTAGACAAATCAAATTGGAGGCTTTCATAATGTAACAACAGGTGAGTGATAAACAATTGAGGGAAATGGGACTAAATTTACCTCATTTTTATGGGAGAGGCTGTATATAGAGAGGAGTTATTCTCAGGACCCTAGGGTCCTAACATTGTTTCTGGGACCCTGTTTGAAACTAATCAAAATCAAAATACACTAGACTGATATAATAAGTTCGTAAAATACACTAAATTTAGGGTCCTAGAGCGAAAATACACTCTAGGGCCCTAGGGTCTTAGATATAATTTCCCATATACAATCAAAAAACCTATCACATTGCTGTGCGGCATTCGTTTAAGTGTTTGTCATGTGATGCTACAACATCAAGTTGTACATCGTAATATTTTTCTAGGAAAAAGTGGTTTGTTTCCAAAAATGTACCTTTTTTGGAGAAGTTGGGGTGTGGCTTTCTCCGCATTACTACACGGGATCAATAAACTGTGAATAGTAACTATTGTAATTGGTAGAATCTGATTGAACCAAATTCCAAGACATATTCATATTATACGAAGGAAGGAATTTGATTGGCCAACGTTGAACCATCAGATTCCTCTGAAAATGCATTGATTCATATGGGCAAGGTGTGAAAAATTCAAATATCTTGTCGAAAATTGTGAACTATTTAGTCGGCACACAAAATTTGGTTCAAATCGGCCCAGACATCTCTGAGAAAACGCGTGGACACACACACATCAAGCACGTTTGTTAATATATATATATATATAGATGAATGCTAAAATTCACACTACTCGTCAATAAGGTCTAATTTTAAGTCAATTGTACGATTACAGATCTGTATTTATGAAGACTTTGAATATTCACTGTACCCTTGCAATTTAATATAATTATACTCTGGAAATCCTAAAATAGAGTCTCAAACACAGTTTAGGTAGTTTACCCAATTCAATGAGGTTTAGCACAGTGCAATAACCAGTTTTGACCATCAAATAGGATTTAACCCAGTTTAAACTAGCCAACTCTGCCCGACATAAATTTAACCAAATATATTATAGTATTGAAACTATAGGGTGTTTCATAATTGATGCCCTATTCAGATTTAACATATTTTATAGTATGCTCATTAGTACTATTTTACTAGTTGAACTATTCAGCATATATCTCCATAATATGACTGTGTAGTAACTTTTTACGTATCTTGCTTCATTCTAAACTTTATTATTCATCAGCATATTCGAATAATTTTTATTCTATTTATTGGTACAATAATAATGGTCAAAGAACAGACTTTTCAAACTCGTATTCGAGCAATTGGCATGTTACAGGGCGGATTGACGCAGAAATCGGTTGCTCAACAGATTGGAGTTAATATCCGAACAGTTCGTTGTTGGTGGTTGTGCTTTCTTGGAGGTCAGTCGCTCAAAAACAAAAGGGGTCTTGGCTGAAAAACATCCGTCCCAATCCCAGCAAAATTAGTCATCACTAAGTCGACCCAGAAAAGACACCAATCAACCAGATCCATCTCTCTGAAGTTGAAATCCAAGGGATATTCAATCTCATACAGCACCGTGTATCGCTATTCACGGAATACCCTTAACTTCAAGGCATCTAAACGCCAGCACCAACCCAAATTAACGGATAAACAGAAAGAAAACCGATTGAAATTCTGTAAAGCACGTAAAGATTGGACACAGAGGAATGGAAAAGGGTTATTTTCTCTGATGAATCCCCCTTTGAACTGATCCATGCACCAAATCGGCAGAATGATCGAATTTGGGCACCTGACAAGTCAAATGTTCAACCAATAGAACTGGTGAAACACCCTCCTAAAATTCAGGTGTGGGGGATGATCTCTTACCAAGCTGTCTCCGATTTGCACATGATATATCCTGGACCAACAGTAACTGGAGATTACTATGTGGACGAAATTCTGAAGAAGACTCTGTGCCACATATAAACGAAAACGAAAAATAGGATCCACTATCCAAAGAAAGATGGTAAACAACATGTCTCATTCAATTTTCCAACTAGGCGGTGCACCAGCGCATCACTCGAAAAAGTCTCAAGAATGGTTAAAAAATAATCTGCCATCGTTCTGGGAGAAAGGTATTTGGTCAGGCAACTCGCCAGATCTTAATCCAGTAAAACAAGTATAGGCAATAATGAAAAGTGACATGAATACTATGGCTCCTCCCCACAATGTGAAAATGCTTGAAAATAACACAAAACTGGCCTGGTGAAGACTTTCGCGTGATATTTTAGAGTCGTTATATAATAGGATGCCAAATAGAGTAAAAAAGTGGATCAAACTACATGGTGGTTACATTTCAAAGTGAATTGTTTGATTGTTAGCTATTAGTGCTGCGTGAATTCATTGAGTGTGATAGGGCATCAATTATGAAACACCATGTATATCTATATTGTTAATCTCAATTGCAGTTTGTCTATTTGTTTGTTAGTTGTCAAGGAAAGGATTTATGGTATGCAATTTTGAAATTGTTGCATAATGTGTGTTATCGTATTTATCAAGGAAATAAATAGAATTCAGTAAAATTCGAATTCAATAAAACTAAATATATCGAACATGATGAATCAGATTATCACACATTAATCATATGTAAATATATTGTTGTTTTTCTGAATATAAAGTAAACAAATTATCAAAATATCCGTAAAGGCTTGCTTAAAAACGGCTACTTAGGGGTAACTACGTAAGCTGAATCGGAATTTCACACTTTGGATTAATCTTATGTAAATGTATTATTCTTTTATCAATATTAAATAAACAAATTAGCCAAATCTCAAAATATGTATACAGATTTGCTCTAAACAGAGGCACAGGGGTAACACAATACACTGGAAGCTAATCTCAAGCATATTTTGGAATATTCACCAAAAGGTGTGAAAAGATGACTAATCATATGATAAACTTATGTACGAGGGTATTCCATGAAATTTAGAAACCACTCTAGGATCTGTAATAGCATATAGGGAAGTCAATACATATAACAAACAAAAGGGGAAATCACTGAACAAATTAGCAATACAGATATGCAGTAGCAAATAGTGCTATCCCAATGAAGATAAGCAACAAATAACGAAACAGTAGAAAAGCTTTGTTGATGGTAGGTTGATGAGTGCTGCTTGTATCCTTCGAATACACATTTGATTCAACTTTATCAAGTATCTTTCTCCAATCATGGAAATACAGAAGGAGAAGTTGGAGGAAAAATGCGATGATTGAAAAAAGTGAAGGCATAAGATAATATGCTGCAGCTCTCCAAGGAACATAGAAAGCTACAAGAATCCCGAGAGGAGATCCAATCAGTAGAACACAAACAAACTGTATGAAGGTTGCATATAGGTGGAGTGAACAGACAGTTAGTATGCTTCTTAATGCAGTTAGAATATCTGATAGGATGCAAAAAGTGAGAACACGAATTCCGAATTCTATTTGTACTCTCATCTCTTGTATAGATGTAAAGAGATATGAGAGAGGCTCTGATAAAGAGAATGTTAATATCCCGAAACAACACTCAAAAGATAACAGATACAGTATAGCTATTACAGTAGTCTTCCTTGCAGCTTGCAAATTTCCTGCACCAAGAAGATTACCAATACGAACTGAAGCACCAATTCCATAACCAATAGGCACTGTTAATGCTACAAACCAAACTATGTTTAAAATCCCTAACAGTGCGAATTGTTCTTTATCTTTCAAGAAAAATCCAATGAATACAATTGGCACAATTCTAAAAATTATGCCATCAAGCAAAATCTGTGCAAATGAGGCCATTCCATACTTCAACATGTGTAACCAACCAGACAGAAATTCAAATGACCAACCATTGAAATTGAGAATATGAACATTGGTCATCTTGATATAGAAATATGCAAATAAAGCAACTATGTTTGTACTAATGACATATGCTAAACCTACACCAGTTATTTCTAGAGGTATTACTACAACAAATATATACTGTAAGCATATATTGCATATATTCCCTGCAACCATAACAAACATGAGGAAATACACAATGTTCTGAGATTGTAGGAACCCATTAGCTAGTTTGTAGTATATGAAAGCTGGATAACCGAAACAGAACATTGTAGTGTAATGACCAGCTCCTTCCGCTAGCTCCATGTCTCCAGTCATATATAGTATTAGCGGTCTAACGCTTATCCAGAAACTCCACAGAGGTAAACAGGTAAGCAAAGAGATTAGCATAGCTCTCATGAAGTATGTTCCAACCAGAATGTGATTATTCGCTCCATGTGCTTGGGAGCAGAGAGCACACATACCTACAGTTATGCCCTGCATGATGCAATATGATGTGATATTAATGAGAGTCTGTCCGAGATAAAGAGCGCCAACCTTTCCACTTATATCAGCTCCAGACGTACGGGAGAGGAATATTGTGCCGGTTTTAACTTGAACAGCATCGCTGAACAGGCTGAATGCTCCAACTAATGCTAGTTTGTTCAGACAGTGTAATTCACCAAATACATATTTAATGTTAGATACAAAATTCCTCTTCGTAAACATTCTACAAATTCATGACAATTACTGAAATTATTCCAACATAAGTGTCTATAACAATTATTTCACACAAAAAAGTTGTAATTATTTAAAGCTACTGTTAGATTTAGATATTCAATGAATCCACATAAAATATAAAACACTAGAAGAACCTATTGTTTATGTTTATCAAATAAATATTTACCATCTAAGAACAATAGAATTTGTAAATTTGCAAGAGCTCATAATATATTTGATAAGAGAGAGAATGAATCAATATTAGAATTACAACTACTAGAGGATGAGCATACAGAAGAGGGAGTTGCTGAGCAGATAAAACTATTGGAGATAGCTAAAGAGAACTCAATCTCTAATTTGAAATGAAATCCAAACCAGGACACTCTAGAACAGAGTATTGCTCCTCTGGATGCTAGAAAGAGAGAGCTAGAAACTAGACTAGAGACTGAAAGGAATAGAAAGGTAGAGTTAGATTGGGATACAATCTTGGAAGGAATACTAGCCAATACAGGATCAATAACAGTTAGGAGTACACCAGATTACAAGAATAAGAGATGTCCTGTAATGACAGTTGGTCCTTATAGTGGGAATACTTCTAATCTCGGAGAGTTCTGTAATGCTAAGCCAATTGCAATTCATATACCAACAAATAACATATACATAGGTGACTGTGTAAGTCAACAAATTTACGTGTTTAACAGATCCCTGAAGTTCTTATTCAGTTCAAACTACTCAGTGACAATTTGGATGGTTCATTCTGTATTTGTATCAATCAGGATAAAGTATGTGTAACACAAATCGCCTCAAATTCTCTCTCTGTCTACTCTACTAGAGGAGAACATATCCAATCAGTTGGAAGAAAAGACAACGAAGAATTGGAATTTGAGTATCTAAGAGGAATTGCTGTTCGAGAGAGAAGAACATAATATACATCTGTGAGTGGTTAATTGATCGTGTTTAATGCTTGAATATTGATTTAACTTTCAATTCATTCATTCTTTCTGTCCATATACCCAGAAATGTCCAGTTATCTCCCTTACATATCGTGGTAGTGACAATAGGAACACCTTGCATTACATTGTATAATTACTGTAACGAACTGACTGATGAGATTATATCTCATGGAGGAGATTGTCAAGTACTTAGACCAAGTTATTTCTGTCTAGACAGAAAGCTAAATATTCTGATGACAGACTACTCAGCACATTGTATGCTAGTATTCTCTAAAACAGGAGAATTAATACACAAGTTTGGTAAGGTGGGTGAAGGACCTGGTGATTTTTTCCCTCGAGAGGAATTTCTGTAGATTTTAAAGATACAATTATTGTAGTGTCTGGGAACCCAGAATATTGTATTCAGCTCTTTTGATTAGGATATTATGTGGTATATAATTATGTCACAATCTAAACCGATTACTGAAACGCATTGAAACAATGCAATATATTAATGGAAGGATTTAGGAGACTTACCCGTTAACTCAAACATTCGTTATCTCGAACGAATATTCACTTCTCTCTGTTGTACTTTCAGCAATTATCGCATTCATTGGGGGTTCGAATAATCATAAATGAGGTTTGGATAATATTTATTTAGTTTATTCACAAAATAGTATAAATGGTCTGGAACAAGGTATTTAACGGTAACCTTAGCACAGTACATTTCCATTTCCATTTCTATGGGGCCAGCTAGTCTCTAATTGCTGATACATTGTCTCTATTAATTTAGTAGTATACTAACTTTATTATGTACATTATCAATAGGCTTGCCTTATTACAGAAATCAACGCTCAGGAAATTATAGTGAATGGCAGTAATGCGATTTGGAGTAAAGGATTTCCAGATTAATGAACTTAACCCGCGAATAAATATTATTAAATACTTACAATTATCTCCTAATCTATTGTGGAATATTATACTTCTAAACCTAAACAAGTATTCCTAGCTGTACTTGTAACTCGAATCCTCAGGGGAAATCAAAAGGTAACGAATTTTCGAGTTACCGGATGTTGTCTACTACATGAAAATTATAGTCAAGGAAATTAACGCAATTTGGATAAAACTCCTTAATTTCGCAGAGCGTTAGTTCCTACAATAAAGTACTAATGTTGGTTGTTTGAAGAAATGCATCTGTGAGTATTAGCTAACCATATAAGTAGTTAGTTTGGAAATTGAAGGCATCTCACAGAGAATAAGAATGAACTTGCCTACAGATCCTGAGCAGCAGATGAACTTCTCTCAGTGAATACAGCAAGAATTATAAAACAGAAATCAATTGTAATATCGTAACAGATTAATGTCTGACTGGATACATTGCAACCGTTGTACTATTCTACTCAAAGACGCTAAGAACCTAGGTCTATTGTTCTACCTGACTAACTGCGGACATATCCTATGTGCTGAATGCAGATCTAACATATCCAGCAGTACATGTCCTGTTTGCCAGGCTGTATGTAATACAGTAGAGCTAAATGCTAGAATAGGACCTGAGATACAGGTGTTCTTTTCTGATACAGTTCAGATGCTTAAGAAGCATCAGAAGGTAGAGCTACAAGTAGTAGAGTTCCAGACTCAACATATTAAGAGGTTGTTAAGCAGTTCACAGCAGGAGAGAGCTCAGTTTGAATTGGAACGAAAGCAATACAAGGAGGAGATTAGGAGAAAAGATAATGAGATTAGTGCGCTAAGAGCTGAGAACAGTCGTCTCAGATCTCAATCAAGAACTCCTGATACTCCTTCTCCCTCACCACACACACCGCCTACTAAACAGTCCGCGTATACCCCGAATACCCCCTCACAGGCATTCTACACCCCTCTAGCTAGGAGCCCATCTCCAATGGCAATGGGTACACCTGTTGGACAGGTACGTACTCCTCCTGGTCCTACGAGGTACAGTCTCAAGACAGGAGGATCTAGTCAGTCCACCAGACCAAGTAAAGAATCTTCCCTCACATCTCCAGTCTCAAATCAGAAGATACGGTTCCCATCTAGCTCTCAACGGACACAGATAACTACACCCTTAATGACCCCAGGGATTACCGGGCTACTGCAGTCCAGCAGTCAGGGACAGGATTATAGAACACCTCCTGCATACAGGGCACCGTTAATGGGACAGAATATCCCTAGAGGTGCTAACAAGTGGAACCAACAGAGGTACAGCCAGACTACGCAAGTAAGGAACCCGTTACAGATACCATCCACAAGAGGAGTTTCTTCTAAACTGAACAAATAACGTAATAACAAGTGCTAGTTGTATTATACTCTATAGAGATAAATGAAATATGTGTGTTCTTATAAGAATAAATTGCTTGCAGTTAGTTAGCAAGGGAATACTTGGATTCGAATTTAGCGATTGTGTCAAAAGGTGTGGAAATGTACACACAAGAAAATTTCTGATGTCAGGTGATACTCTTTCCATCTGTAATTTATCAAGACACACCTGAATGGTGGAATTCAACTTGAGTTGAACAGCGGTGTCAAATTAATAGAGTTAGTTATCCCATTAATATCTAAATATTCATGTTAAGATTCTAGTTTTTCTCGACTCTTAGCAGATGTTTAATTTAAGTGACATACACAAGTAAGTGTGTAGTGCCGCACCGTTTGTGAATCACTGCTATATATATATATCATTGTAATATTCCCATATAAACCTTATTCTCCAAATCAATAAGATATTAACTAATAAATTCACATTTATAAAAAGTGATAGAAATAAGTAAAGAGTTCTGGAATTAAGTATTAATGTGAGAATTAATGAATACATTATACTATTTATGATTAAATAGACCAGCTACTGCAAGAATAATCACTATAGTAGTTATTATAGCAGATATTGTTGAAATAGTGAGGTATATTATGTTGAAGATCTTAGTGTGAAAAACATGAGACTTAGCTGCTTCTATTTCCTCTCTTTTCCAAGCTTCATGTCCTAATATCGCGAATATTAACGCTGGAATTCCCAAGAAAGGACAACAAATATAATTACAAATTGATAATAGCAGACAACAAGCACTGAGTTGAGTGCGTGATACATCCTGTACAGGAATAGATACTTGTTCAGGATTGTTGGCTTCTAAGTTATTAGAGCTGCTAGGATAAGACTGAGCCTCTATGTCTATTGTAGTCAGAGGATTACTCTCTAAATAATTTGTATTATATGGTGAAGGTTCGTTAGAGTATACAGGCAACTCTTGTAGAGGATAGTATGGATGATACGTCATATAGAATATACTGTAAGTAAGCTATTCAAAGAGAGGATATGGTAATTAGAGGTAAGCTATTACTACAGTAGAACTGGACGAGACTTACTTCTTGTGAAATGAAATGAGTATTAACTAACCGAGTTCTACTGTGCTATTTATTGTTAATATTGTTTTCCCGTCATTAAGGAATATGCATTATACTTTAGTTGCATAGACTGAAGATTATTTCAAATATTTGGGAACTTAATTTTATCATAAACAATAAGAAAAGGTGATTGTCCCATAATTCCTGCAATACCAACAGAATATTCGATTTATTCTTGGTATGTGCAACTAATGTCACAATTATTGTCTGTATTGATTTATATCATATGGGAATCTTGGAAGGTCGAATCAGATCCAGTTGGTTGAGTGGGGTATCCCTACAGCGAACTGTTTGTATCCCAGTTGACATCTAAACCCTTTATTGTAATAAAATTCGTTCGTGATAGCGGGCATTCAAGATAACCGGTGTCAAGTGTATTATGTTGGTCAAATGAATTGAGATGGAGCAGTTTTAACTTTACCATAAAAAATACAAATAAAATTAATATCGTAAACACAAATAACAAATAAATATCAAAATATATTCAGCAAGTATTCCTAGTCAAGAGAGGTACAAGTAGAACTCTAGCTTTGATCCGTCTACACCTGACCAACCTTTGTATAGGATTAACTAGCAACAGAGCTAAGTATAACAGTATTACTATACTCTTACGTATAATAGAAATATACAGCCATATATAGTCTACATCACCTTCAATAGATAACAGAGTCTCTACAGTATTAGCTGGTAATCTCAATACGATTGTTAGTCCGTAAGTAATGTGATTAAAGTAACAGCTGTTGATTAGTACCAGATTAAGTATATTCATCATATTCTCTATCATAACTTGTATAACCAGTAATGTTATAGGTATAGTTATAATCACGATTGTTGCGGAATATCGCTTGAGTATTGAAATACGTTGATAATGCTCACTTAATCCGTAATGATATAAAGCTTCCTCCCTCCTAGACACTAGTACTAAATAGAATCTGTAAGCATACACCAAGTATATACAGTAGTCCGTTAAGTATACAAACATCTCTATTCCAAGGAATAACCAGTATAATGTAAAGAAATTTATCATTAGCATTGAAGCAGTGAATCTTACTAACAAGTAACATGACCAGTGTTTCATCACGGGATCATAGTTGTGACATAGATAAGCTCGATATAAGAATTTTAACATGAAGCATAGAGCAGGTATTAGCAGTAGATGGAATGAAATGGAGAGTTTGTATGCTATGAAGATAAGGAAAGAATTTGGCAGTTTATAAGCAGCTAATTGAGGCGCAGAGATTATAATACATGAGTTAGAGATGGGAAAGTGATACTCTGTAGTAGTATTAACAAACTGGAGAGTTGTTAGCTTAGATATTATAGCTAACAGATTGGGAAGAAATTCTATTATTAGAATCAATAGCAGTATATAAGTTGTATAGAGAGTAATCTTTAAGTTCTTGCGGTGGAGTAATTTCTCATCTCTAGAGATGTGTAGGTCTGATAGCTGTTTATTCTCTCTGGAAATTAATCTAATCTTCTCGCAAATGTATAGCAATACCAATGAAATAACTATCAGTAAAGGAATGTGAATACACCAGAATATATACTCTGAATTAATTTTGAGTGAGGAATTCATGGAATATAGTTATTAACTTAACAACGTATTTCTATTTATAATAGTTGTTTGGAATATAGAAGGGACAGTCATTGTAATATGAAAAGAATTTGAAATATCTTTTAAGATAAATTCTCTTACAACTAAGAATGTATTCATAAGAGCTTACAATGAATTCTGAGAGTATTAATCTCTTAGTGGTTATTATATTAATATAATTTGGTCTGTATAGCTATGTATGAATTAACACAGCAATGATAAAATACTATCTGTAGCTTCCAATACATTAATATAGCTTTGTTGTATAGCATCTAACAAAGTATTACATGAATGTAGAATTAATTAATATGAAGCTAATGAGCTAGAATTCCTTAGTAGAAAGTAATTAACAAAGAAATGAAACTAATCTGGGAAAGATATGTTTCCCAGATTAGTTTGTATTTCTTATAGGGTACATAATTAATTTTTCTCTAGGTAACAAGCGCAAGGGAAATAGATAATAACCTGGTTTGGTCAGCATGGAGCCATAGGATTTCACTAGCGCCGGAGGGGCAATAACTCATAGTACTCACTGACTCACTCAGCAGGGCTATATCAACTCATTTTGAGTTGACAAAGAAACTCATTTTTTGTCTCCAACTCATTTACTTTTCTTTCACCAACTCATTCAACTCATTCAAAATAGTGAGTTGATTTTACCAACTAATCTTTAAACGCAAGAGTTAAATTCGAAATAATGAGTTAAAACATTCTAACCGATGCATTGCTGTTGCGGAGGAAGCAATTACATTGTTACATCATGTGTTTTGGAGTCTTGATTTACTGAATTAGAATAAAGAATATGCTGAATACTATTTTTATATTTTGAAATAATTAATCATATATACATTAGATGTTGTGTATAAATATAAAGTAAACAAATTCGCCAAATCTCAAACTCATTTTCAAGTTTCTGATATAAAATTTCATGGTTGATTTATGAATATACAAGATGAGATCGAAGGACAGGAAGTATTGGACAGCTGCACAAAGCAAACAAGCAAAACGTGCTTGTATATTTGAACATATAATTATATATCTGTATTATCTGTAAATATTTGAACACTGTAATGGATGACCACGAGTCCAAGACTCAATATAGTGGGTAACAGGAATTTGTCCTACTAGTGACCTTACATACTAATATT
This sequence comes from Oopsacas minuta, assembly GCA_024704765.1. Classification (NCBI taxonomy): domain Eukaryota; kingdom Metazoa; phylum Porifera; class Hexactinellida; order Lyssacinosida; family Leucopsacidae; genus Oopsacas; species Oopsacas minuta. Next base: position 8,926 of record JAKMXF010000023.1, on the reverse strand, counting down.
CTCGTCGTTTCCATTATAGAATGTATTTCGTATGTGAATCGTTTACTACAGTAAATAATGGCAACCTACAACAGGATTATATACAGGATTTTTGATCTGGGGGATTAATGGAGGCTGTTTTTGTTGCTTACTGATACTGTGAGGGATTTGAAGTGCGTAAGCAGAAGGATTTAATCTCTCAAGCATTATCTTCGACGTTCCTATTTAATAATCGATTGCAAGTATGTTGTTTTCACTCGGGCTAAGGACAACACTTTGTCATATTATGTATTTTTCATCTTGAAAGTGATTTCAAATAGTATTTTGATCTGCCGATACAATAGCATGACATTTTCTGTAATTGTCTCTGCTTAAAGTGTGATTCCGGCTGTTACTGCTGTATTCAACACTACAGTGTTATTTTCAAGAGAAAAATAGACGTATTAATCTCTAATTTAGTTTCTGCAGGTAACACTAATGAATATGTTTCCCACACGTCATATATTATAGTGATATATACCGTATATGGCCAAATGTTAAGGGGGGGGAAAAATAGTTTTGGGAGGAGAAATCCCTGAGCACCCCACCCTCTGTATAACCCTGTACAATACCCACTAAAAATGAATGTAAGCGAAAATTGATATTATCCAAATAATAACAAACTATTACAATCTTCTATGTTTCTCTCTAATAAGAGGCAAATAAGGAATATCAGTAGCAGGCTTAACCTTCTCTCCGGCTGTTAGCAATGTAGATACTGTCTTCAATCCATCTCTATAACATCTGATAGCAGTATCCTCTTTGTTTATACTAGTGAGGAGATTACGTAATCTCTCCTTACCTTCTCTTAACACAAACCTATCCTGACGAGTTGGTGGTGTATCTTCTTCGGATGACGTCATATCGTACTCTCCGTGTAGATTAATATTAGCTTTCTTCTTCCAGGATTCATCCTTAGTTTGTTTCCTGTAAGAATTCTCATGCTTGTTTAGCTTTATTGCTAACTGTACCGCATCTTTATAGCGATACACCTGTGTAGGTAAGAGAATAATGAAAGTTTCTATAGTGATGGTGATATAATCTCAAGAAACTACATAAACGGTAACACCGATAAGAAAATATATAATCAGTTCACCCTCGTTTATCCGAACTCCTTGGTCTTTGAATTTCAAGTATGTATGGCGTAACTGAAATACTGCACAGCAGAATTCGGATAAGAAATACAATCTGCAATTCTTATTTCTTCTTTCAAAGTTAAAACCAATAATTTACATTTCAAATTAACTAATCCATACAATTAAGATAAATTACATACTTTGGTTAGTACAAATGTTTGTTACAAATGTTTGTTTCCCGAAGAGATACGTTTAATCTGAGATAATTGTATTTGGATTAATGAAATGTACTCATGACTACATAATCATATACAGTTAATCCTGCTCAACGCCGCCAGCGGACTATTATTGATCCCTTACTGGCGCTAAACCTGTCTATAATGGCCACTTCTTTAATCTAAAGGCCAATTTATATAGCGGTCACCTCCCCATAAAGTCCACCTTTGGAAAGTCCCTTGTGTTGCCACCATCAACTACTTCCACTGTATTATCTTATATGCCAGCCACTTGTCTTAATTGCCACCACCTCTACATAACAGCCATGAAATTTACATTAATAGTACACCTTTCTATAATGTCTATAACAGTCAACCTCTCTATAGCGGCTATCTGTACGTTATAGACAAGTTTGAGTGTAGTTCGAAAAACCAATATTTAAGTGCTCTGAATCTCCCTTCTCAGATGAAAATAGGACAATTATCAAAACTAAATATGCTCCCTGCTGTTCGGATAATCGAGGGTTAACTCATTCAACTGATTAACTTGAATAAATCAAAGATAGAGAAATGCAAACTAACCTCATTAAGTGAGATTTCAGCATTAGGAATACCAGCTGCTTTATTCAGATCTCTGCATATAGTGTTATACCGTCTGCTCTCCTCTGGAGCTACCAGCAGTAAGCTACTCCCTCCCTTAACGCTAGTTCTAGCTGTCCTACCACATCTATGTACATACAGCTGTACAGTAGCAGGCACGTGATAATGTATTACGTCACTCACATCAGTGAAATCAATACCACGTGACGTCATATCACTAGCTAGGAGGATAGCATGTTCAGATGAATTGAACTTCTCAAGGTTCTGTAATCTCTGTTTCTGCTGCATACCAGAATGAACTATTAGTATATTCAAACTGAGTGTAGTGAGTATACCGTATAGCTGTCTCAGAGAAGCTATAGAGTTAGAGAATACGAGTACTTTACCTTTCCTTAGTAACAAATAGTATAGATAGTATAGTTTGTTACTAGACTCAACCATAAGTCTATGTTCACGTAGCTTCTCAACCAATACATTCTTTCTAGTCAGGTTTATGACGTCAGTTTTCTTCCGAGAAAGATATCGCTTTAGTTTTCGTACTCCATCCGGTTCATCTCTCTCATGTTTCTTTAGATTTAAGAAGTAGGACGGTACCGTAGCTGAGAAGAGAAGGACCTGAGGTCCGTGTGATTGTGAGGTACCCGCTAGAGAGGCTATCCTATCGAATATCAGATTTATATTAGCAAAATGTCCCTCGGTTAGCATCCTGTCAACCTCATCGATCACCAGATAGCTGAGATGTGAAAGCTCCTGACAATACTTGTTCCCCTCCTCCAACAGCTGCAGGTATCTGCCCGGGGTAGAGGCTACTATCTCAGGATGTCTAGACAACAGACGTGTCTGTTTGGATATAGACAGTCCTCCTACTAGTGCCACCACACTTATAGAGGTGTGAATAGCCGCGGATCTGAGATGAGAACATATTTGTAGACATAACTCACGTGTAGGAGTAAGTATGAGAGCTTGTAGCGGTTTAGTAACCTGTGTGTTATGAGGAGGTGTTATCTGTAGAGAATTAGATGGCATAGAAGTATCAGATAACATACGTTCAAACTCTGCATCTGGTATATCATCTACCCAACCTAGATGGAAAACTGAAATAAGTACAGTGCTAACTCGATGATGTTCCTCTGGTTCGAGTTCTTATTCTACCGTAGTGAATAAATTACATTTCGACCTAATACTGCATACATAGTCGGTTCTATTCAATGAACTTACCTAGACATCCCATCTCATCTCCCTCTACCTTATCTTCAGTATCCATTACTACTCTCTCATTCTCTGTACAGATATTATCATCATTAGATCTCTGTAGTATTCCTGTCAGTACAGGTATACCGAATGCTAGAGTCTTGCCAGATCCAGTCTCAGCAGCTCCTATAACATTATGACATGCAGTAGCTGGAGGTATTGACATACGCTGTATGGGAGTAGGAGATGAGAAGTTCATTTCTCTCAGAGCTAGTAGTAACTCAGATGGTAGATTTATATCATTCCATTCAGACATATCTGTAGTTGGGGTTAGATGAGGTTTAGTTAGATTATTGATATTGTCCCTCAGCTGTTTTGTCCTGTGTTTGTGTTTATGTTTAAATCCTCGTGATTGTGGATGGAGTTTTATTCTGTTACCTTTTTGTTTAGATTGCTGTTTCTTCTGTGATTTATTTGGCATTTTAATCTACAAATATTCTATAATTACAAAGAGTCATAGCATTCTATACACTAATGTATTAGCTCAGTAAGCATAGTTGTTAACTTTTGAAATTTCTATACGTGAGGTCGTCAAGATTATTGCTATTCTAGCTAGATTTTTGAAAGAATCGGTTAAAAATGTGAATTAGTAATAGGATTTTAGATACCATAATGAGCCTAACACTGATCTTTTCGTGTTAACCTCACGGTTATAACATTAAATATTAAAGATGAGCTGATGAGCTGCTTATAACCCTCCCGTGCAGTGTAAGGATATTTCAAAACATCATATAACAACTGTTAAACGACGATCAAAAACATTCGAGTATTCAATTTCTGCTCTATTATGATTTTTGTCCATTTCTTATTGGCAATTTATAACAGTAATCTATCTTTCCAAAATATATTTTACTCTTTACATAGCTGTCTGGGCAAAAAAAACGCGCCCTGATACGACTTCGAGGCTACATGCACTCGCCTAGTGGGACTGTCCTGAAAAGGGAGGGAGGTTCTAATTATGTTATTCAGTGATAAATTAGTATAAGTATTTAGTATATCATTTCTATATAAACAAGCAAGGTCTGCTCACTTGCGTTGGGAATACCCGGACACGAAGTGTTCTTTGGCTGTGCAACACTTGGGTGCCTTCGTGTAATCTTTTATTGATTTACCATTGGATATAGTATACATATCTACAATGAAATGATTCAATTACGTTTCCATTACGTCATAATCAGGTGTTGTTCTGGCCATGTCCGGAACAACTCTGGTGGCTCTAAATGATATGTAGTATTTGAAGAGATTATTGACTGCCAGACAGTCTGCTACGCCTATGGCCAATGGTGTGTAGATACTACACGTCGTCCACAATAAAGTGGTTAAATAGTACAAATATCAATTATCAATATGAATATTTTGTGAAATATGCTGTGGCGATCCCAGAGGGGACAAACGGGGGCATTTCCCCAGGATTTCAAAACCTGCCTGACCAGATCCGCCGGCCTTGCCTGGCCCCTGGTATTCAAATCCTGGGACCGCCCCTGAAAATATGTAGGAACTAGGAACAATGAGAAAAGAATACCGGCACATAATCTTTAAAAACACAATGGTGTTTTGCAGAAATCCATCCCCCTTGGCTTACATGTATTGTTTGTAAGGTTTCATGAGTGAGTATACAATTGTTTTGTGACTATCATAATACACTTAGCATTACTTGAATTGAATAACTATAATAGATAATCAACAAACATTGTACGTATATAGATTGTATGGTAGCATTTGGTTAATACTAATTTTGTTTCCCGTAGGATATCTTATCTGTGTTTTGCTATAGTTTATGTATGTTTGGGTTCTCACTTGTTACTTTTGGCTCAAAATAGTTTCTCAAGCTAGATATATAATACATACCCTCGCTAATCCGAACGGGAGAATAGACAAAGAATTGTGGTAGAGTTATGTATTTTGATAAATGTATACTTTAATCAATTAGAAAATAATCTCTAGTGGAAACAGCTTTAAAAACACCCTCGGGGGTAGAAATATGTTCGTATAACCGGTATCTACAGTATATCACTCGTATATTTTGTTAATTGTATACTAATATATGCTTATTTCCCTCAAAATTTATGTATCAAAAGTCAATAACTGTTCTGGTTAATATTTGAACAAATACAATAGCATCAATAATACAGATGTTAACTACCAATTAGAGAACTAATTGGTATAGATGTTAGTACATAAAAGATACAGTGAATATTATACATCCTAAAGTTATGTAGCTACATTTGTTCGTTTTAACTATCTTGCGATTTTCCATTCTATCATAACTATACCATAAGTATCCACATGTTAAAGTGTAGTCCAGCATGGATGTGTAGCCAATCACACTATATAGTAGAATACAGTTTTTGTGTTTTAGGGATAAAATATCATCGATTCGATTTGGTTGGATAGGTTGCTGCGCATTGAGGTGTCCAACTTCAAAGAATTAAGACAGCTGGAATCCTTATAAATGCATGAGAAATATTTTCAATGTTTGTACCAACATCTCTACATTTCAGGCAGTGATAGGCTAAAGAGATTTGATGTCTAACTACTCTGGCAACCTTCTGTCAAGTTGTATGTTCGTCTACTTAAATTATTGATTACGCAATTATTTCTTCATACATAGTATTAGTGGAATTTGAAGGAATTATTTCAGCTAAGTAGTGTATTATGATAGTCATGCTTATTCATCTAATACAATTGCATAATCACTCTGAAACCTTACAAACAATACATGTAAGGGGGATAATTTCTGCATCGAGATATTTGCAGAAATCGATCCCCCGTATCGATATTGTAGGGTGGATGGATTTCTGCAGAACAATGGGGCATAATCTATAAATATCACGAATAAAATACAATTGTGCACTAATAGATAATAATAGAAAATTCGTCAAGCAATAATCTGATTACAATGCATCAGCAAGTTTCCGTATCTCTTCAGCTGCTTCAGAGAACTTACCACTCTTTACCTTTTCTTGATACCGATAAATACTATATCCAGCTTCACAGATCTTCATCACAGAGTACGCATACTTGAATTCTTCAATACATATGGCAGTACTTTTCCAATTCGATTTACATGCTGTCACCATTTCTCCACCTACGGTAGATAAGATTGGGCAGGCCATAGATAGAATAATCTTTCTTGATCTCATAGGTAAAGAACCTATACGAAAGTTTAATGTATTGATCGAATTATCCATCTCATTTACGGATTCATTGAGTTTCTTGCACTCTTCATTATAGCTAGATATAATTTTTTTAACGTTATATCTTTTCAGCATTTCAGCAATTATTTCACTGATAGACACTCCTACTTTCATTACACTGCCAGTCATATCCATACGCTCTCCTCCTACACTAGCCATTTCCCCCAAATTAGTATATCCAAAGAATGATGCTAATGCCCCTCCCAACATAAACGCATTTCCAATAATTTTAGCTCCATCTCCTGCAGCATTAAACCCACCAGTCACTTTAAAAATAGACTCTAATTCATCAGCAATACGATTCAGCTCCTCTTTAGTTTCATGACGCAGAGTATCTACAATTTTTTGTTGGGCGCGAATATTTTCGTCTTTTTTAAGAACATCAGTAATATTCTGGTTAATTTTCGAACTTATTTCAGGGTCATCCACCACATGATCAACTACTTTTGCTGAAAAAATTAGTTGTTTATCTTTTGGTAACTTAATAAATGTTTCGATTAGCTTGTTAACTTCATCATCATCACCGTCTGGATTATTAAAATTCTCAGCCATATGCTGTACTAACAAATGTATATTAAGGAAATTACAATTTCAACAGATACTTATGCAATTATGAAAGCTATACTACAAGTCTGTCAGCTGGGCAATTCTATCTTTAACCAATGTTTACCTTGTATACCAGTGCCGCTGAGGCCAGTGGCGTAGCAATAGGCGGTCCCCATTGAACCATGGCCCTGATGTTATTATATAATTATCACATTACAAAATGTAGTGAACACATATATCTGTATATACGTTTCTGTGTGTCCCACCCACATAAACTCCAACCTATCACTTTCCCTATCCTGGTCATCATACCGGTATTACGGTTATCGCAAATATAGCAAGTAAGTAAGGATAATAGTTTCCATGAAAGATATAACCAAACCTAACATTGAGTAGTAAATTAAAAGAATTTTCAGGAATAATTAGAATATTTTAAATTTCGCATTACAAGCTACCGCTACAAATGCTGGTCACATAGGGTGTATGCACCCAGGATCACCGTTTATGTGTTCTACAAAATGCGGAGTACATTTATTAGGGAAAAATGCACTAATTCTGCAATAAAGAAACCCAGGTACCCCCATCTCAGGGGTTTTCAACCATTGGGAAGCGAGAGATATTTTAGTGTGTCACGGAAAGATGATGTATTTCTGAAATTCAAAAATAATATACATTCGTAGTTAATAGATAAGGCTACAAGTTGTGGTTAGTGTCTAATTCAGTGCTCCCTCTAACATTCTCGAACTGTGGAACTAAATTTCATCTCCACTTTTGAACTTTTGAACATCGATGTAAAAAAGGTTTTATCATTTACAGTGGACTCCAACCAATCGGTAAAACAGGTTAATTGGGACACAATTTCATTCAGAATTTGGGCCCAAATCATAGCACTAATACAAAAAATATTAAATCACCGTTTGTGACGACTTTAATTTTATCAAAGTCATTTTAGTGGATTAGCCCAAGTAAAATAAATTACCTGTTTCTCATCAGGAATTTCTTCAGAAACCGGGACGAAGGACGTTATTTTATTTTATATTACAGCCAGTTAATATATCGCATTGGGTACCTTTTCCAATGCTCTGTCCATAACTCTTTGAAACGTGGCAGGTACATCACACAACCCGAAAGGCATCACTAACATTTCATACATCTCCTCGGGGTGTGGAATGCAGTCTTCTCTACATCTTCTGGATGAATCGGTACGGCCCAATATGCAGAGGCGATATCTAATTTAGTATTGGCTTCCTGCTAATTTGTCCAATTTCGATAGGGGGTGAGGTAGACTGTAATCGTCCTTCTTGTTCACTGAATTCAATCGACGATAATCAATGGTAAATCGTAGGGTATCATGGAGATTTGCTTGGACTACATACAGGAGGGTCTGCAGCGAGCATTCGTCAAATTGCCTGGAAATTTCGGACTTCCATCGAGGAGGTATGCATTTAGGGTGTGACCTTTCGGGGTAGTGCGTCTCCTGTTAAAATTGAATACAACCCATTAAGAAAATCACAAGAATATAGCTGTCCCTATATACGTGTATATAACTATTGTAAGCCTATAGGCGGTGATACTACAATCACCTTGTGTGGTATACTAGCACTAGTCATAGCTAGGGTAAAATCTATAATCGCCGATAATAAGAAACTGCTACATTTCAATCGAATAAATGTATTATTGATATGTAAGAATTTGGTATAAATGTATAAACTAGTTCTGGTGGGGTGTATGTTATTTTATTAACACTTCTATTGGTCGTGACCTTGTGTCCTACCTTTATAAACATTTTGGTAAAGTCATATTTAAGGCATTTTTGCACTGTAAATATCTATCAAATATTCACTAACTCAGCCTTTTTATTGTCATGAAATATATCCCTTTGATATTCTTATTGATACTCAGTCATGATTTTCACTATGTATAGCCGTGACCTACGTTATAATAAGGCCTGTTCACTAGTGCGATTTTTTGGACCATGGATGCCGTTTAAGTCCATTAAATTTTATTTCAAATAATCATGTAT